>JAODAL010012672.1:0-94446 GCA_025379985.1 Phyllomedusa bahiana
TAAGAAAAAAATTCCTGGAACCCTTTAAACAATGATCCCCACTAAAAGTTCGCGTCATCGCCGACTTCGTTCCTAAACCCAAACAAATTTCTGAGGATATTACAGAGAGCGTTCTAGAAAAGGAAATGAAGGTTTCCAATTATTCATTCCTTTACTTCATTAAGGAAGAATTTCATACAGGCCGTCCCCAGGTTAAAAAGGGGGAGAGGGGCTTAGGTTTTTGTTCTGAGTTGAATTTGCATGTAAGTCAGAACAGGTATATGAATTAAATGTTTTTTTAAAGCTTTGGATAGTGCAGGGAAGAATTTTTTAAACTTTTTTTTTTGGGCTGTCTGTGCCCCTGTTAAGAAGATTTTCACCTCATTTTTAGCTTATGTGCTGCTGTGGCATGCTGGAACTTGTCATTCCACAGCTACTATCTGCTGTGGAACATGGAACTACAAGTGCCAGCACGCCCCATAAGCCCCTGTTTGTAACTAGAGGGACAGATGTAAGTCGAACAGTGTAATTCGGTATATGGTAAATGTATGTAGGTTTTTATTTCTTAAAGAGGATGCACTGAATCAAGAGAAGTCAAAATGTGTTTATTTTATTAATTTTTAAAAATCATTAGACCATAACCGCTTAAAGGGGTTGTCCACACATCGATTCATCTTACGTCATTTCCTGTTTTCCTTGGGTTTAATTTTGAATTCAGGGGCGTGTTTACGGGCTTCTACTGGGCTGCATAGCACCAATCTGAGCTATAAAGACCATGCGGCCAGCCTATCATGAGAGATTGAACAGGTCTGTAGCTATAGAGACCAGCGCTGGCAGCCTATCAGGAGAGATTGAACAGGTCTGTAGCTATAGAGACCAGTGCTGGCAGCCTATCGGGAGAGATCAAACAGGTCTGTAGCTATAGCAACCAGTGTTGGCAGCCTATCGGGAGAGATCAAACAGGTCTGTAGCTATAGCGACCAGTGCTGGCAGCCTATCAGGAGAGATCAAACAGGTCTATAGCTATAGCAACCAGCGCTGGCAGCCAATCAGGAGAGATAGGACAGGTCTGTAGCTATAGCGACCAGTGCTGGCAGCCTATCGGGAGAGATCAAACAGGTCTGTAGCTATAGCAACCAGTGTTGGCAGCCTATCAGGAGAGATCAAACAGGTCTGTAGCTATAGAGACCAGCACCGGCAGCCTATCAGGAGAGATCAAACAGGTCTGTAGCTATAGCGACCAGTGCTGGCAGCCTAATCAGGAGAGATCAAACAGGTCTGTGCATAACAACCAGTGCTGGCAGCCTATCAGGAGAGATCAAACAGGTCTGTAGCTATAGCGACCTGAGGAGCTGGTGCAGCCCATACAAGAGGGGATATGTCAGAATAGGTAGGACACTGTTAATGGACACATATTGCAAAGTGACTTGTTTTTACAAGATCTTTAACATAATAAAGCAGCGATCCTTGTAGTGAGACAACCCCTTTAAGCCCCAGGTCTGAAAATGCCTCAATAACTAGCATTTTTTTTTTTTTTTAATTTTTGCCTCCTCTGTTTCAACAGTCTTAACGTTTTAATGTTTTTTTTAATGACACAGTTGTATGAGGACTTGTTTTATATTGACAAGCTTGTTTTTTTTTTGGGCGGGGGCATAGTTTTTTATTGCCAAATTTTTTTCATTTCTTTTTTTTTAGAATAATTTTTACACCATTCACATTATACATGAAACAACCTGTTAGATTAATTCTACAGGTTATTATGTGCCGTGTAGATACCTAATATGTGTATTTTTTGTGTGTGTAATGCTTGTGCAATTTTCATTACATTTTTTTAATTATAATTTATTTTTTGAATAAGGCAGGGAAAATCTGTATATTACAGCCAGGCTTGGACTGGCCCACAGGGGAGTAGGGTAAACTCGCAATGGGCCATTGGGCTGTTTTACAAAGAGAAAGACAGGGAAAAGAAGAGACAGCGAGCAAGAAGCAGAGTAGAAGAGTCATGTACAGTTGTTGTAGAAGAATCTGCTTCACTAGTGGACCCCCAAGAATCAACTCCATTGGTGGGCCCCCAGGCACCCCAATCCAACTCTGATTACGGCAGACCTATCAACGGGAAATCTTCACAACACAGTAGAATTAGGCAACCTTATAGAGTTGTTTAACAGAGCCAGTGACAACTTCAGAATTACCCTTCCTCCCTCTTCCTGGTCAGGCAGTGGGTGGTTCTGTAGCAGTAATTAGCATATCAGATCCATATTCCCAACTCTTCTAATTGCACTGACATGAGAACAGGAGATGTTATCTATAGAGCAGAGAGAGTAAGAGCTCAAAGTAGCTCCATACTCCCAGCTCTATAGATAACATCTCCTGTTCTCATGTCAGTGCAATTAGAAGAGCTGTGAATATGGAGCTACTTGAGCTCGAAGCGCCTTCAATAAAAATACCCCTGCTCTCATGCATCAATTAGAAGTTATCTAGAGAGCAGAGAGCTTCAGTGCTCAAAGTAGCTCCATATTCCCAGCTCTTCTAATTGCACTATGAGAGCAGGAGATGTTATCTTTAGAGCAGAGGACTTCAGAGGTGAAATTAAACAATGAACAGCAATTAATCTCCTTTATTTGTTAGAGATAGCACACTTTTTGTTCTCAGCTGCCGCGTTCGTGTGGTAAATCACTCTCTCTCTCAATGACAAAGAGCGGAGAGAGAAAGGGAGAGCAGGACGGAACCAGAGAAACCAGTGTCACTCAAGCAGAGAGAGAAAGGAAGCAGACGGTAACCAGAGAAACCGTGTGCACTCAGAGCGAGGAAAAAGGGGGGGGGGAGGACCTAAAAAGAAACCTGTTCACAGTGCGAGAGAAAGGGGGAGAGCAGGGCGGTAACAACAAACCTGGTGCACTCAAGCAAAAGAGAAGGGAGAGCAGGACGGTAACCAGAGAAACCTGTGTGCACTCAGAGCAGAGAGAAAGGGAGCAGGACGGTAACCAGAAACCTGTGTGCATTCAGAGCAGAGAGAGAAAGAGAGCAGGACGGTAATCAGAGAAACCTGTGTGCACTCAGAGGCAAGGGGAGGGGAGAGCAGGCCGGTAACCAGAGAAACCTGTGTGCATTCAGAGCAGAGAGAGAAGAGGAGAGCAGACGGTAATCAGAGAACCTGTGTGCACTCAGAGCAGAAGAGAAAGGGAGAGCAGGACGGTAACCAAGAAACCTGTGGCATTCAGAGCAGAGAGAGAAGAGGGAACAGGACGGTAATCAGAGAAACCTGTGTGCACTCAGAGCAAGAGAAAAGGGGAAGAGCAGACTATTCTGACTCCATATCGACAGCAAGTGTAGAAATTAAATTCAGGCCCATGTGGTAATGGAAGTCTGGATTGAACTGTAAGAACTTACTTCAGAATCTTGTCAGACAGCGACAACTCGACTGCTCCGGCGTGTATGAAGAAGCAACAGTTTATTCCAGGCTGAATCTTGTAGTTTACACCAAAGTATTTCGGTGAAAAGTTTAAAACTTTACGAGTTGGTGCAGAGGATGGGGAAATACAGTGCTTGACTGAGACAGAAAGATAGAATGCTAGGAGAAGGGAGGAGCTGAATACCTCAGAGCACACATACAGGAAGATTTAGAGGGACAAACTTAAACAATGCAAAGCAGTAATAGAAATTACAAAAACTGATTATGAACCATGAAGTCGTTTGGGACATGACACCCCCGTCTGAAATCTTTTGAATTTCACTATAATACAATATAACAAATGTTCTCTGAACCTGTAAGAAAGAGAAAAACCATGCAAAATTCAAGTTAAAGTCTAGATAATATTCTATAACATACATTCCGAAGAAAGTAATCCAATGGGAAACCCATCTTCGGATTTTGGGGGAACCGCAAGATGCCAACACTTTCCCCCAACCCATAGTAAATCCAGTGGGAGATGTTTTTAGGAATGGTACAGCTGACAGTTCCTGATAGTACCCCATCCTTCTTCAGGTGTCAGCCTCCTTTAGCCACCTTAACCTCCACTTTGTGAGTCTTTCCATCGTGAGAAACGCTGAAAGCGGGATGTCTTGACCTTAGTTTAGGAACCACTGTGGTATAGAGCGTTAGAACTTGTCGGGCCCAATCTCCTTGTCAGATTCAGTCTCCACCAAATCAAGACTTTCAATCAGTGTAGTGAGCCAGAGCCTGAAACAAAACTTGGAGGATCATGTGGTCAATGAGACCCGAAGCAGGAGAACATCTTGTTCCGCGATGAGTTTGGGTTGAGGTCTGTAGAGAGTTTAAGACTTCACAATTTCTACTGCGGGACAGCTTCGCAATTTCGAGTTCTTGGAACAGAAAGCGCAGGTTTTGGAACTAGCTTGGCTTTACCTAGGAGAAATCCACATGTGGCTACTGTCCTCCCCCAGACATCCTCAGTACTGCAGCTATGGCTTCCATGGATGCATCCGAGAAGACATGAACTTCTTTCCTAACAGCAGCTGTAAAGGAAGTGGGAACGTAACAACGGGGACCTGAGTTGCTCCAGACACTTTCAAAGGACTTCTTCCATGCTTCCCACCTGTGTTGTTCTCAGTAGGTAGCTGTGTGTCCCTGTCTACCAGTCTCTGTGTTAGCTGTCTCAAGTAGCTTCTTACCATGGATGGTAATGGAGACTATTAAATCCTAGGGGTCGTAGACACTGTTCACAACAGACAGATCCCGCGTAGTGAAAGGTTTGTCACAGGGTGACACTTGAAATGTAATCATGTCTTGTTTTGGACGTCCCACAGTAAACTAGGCTGCCGCTGAATGGGGGGGGAATCAGAGCCAAGATTAGGTCTTTTAAATTGTAGCATGGCAACCAAGGGAAATGTTCCATTACCTCTGGATGTTGGAGATGATCTTGTGAAGCCTGAGGTTTGCACTAGACAGCATTTCCTGTGTCTGGTGAGGAGATCAATTGCTTCTTTGACTGGTAGGGATGGATTTAGTCCATCATCTACATAAAAGTTCTTCTCACAATCTGACGGGTCGGATCCAAACTCCTTCTCCCTGCTTGGGCGGTTCTCTTCTCAGTCCATAGATTGCTACGGCAGGTGAGGGGGTTTGTGTGACAAAGACAGGTAACTTCATCGGTAGTCTATGACTTCACTGTTGATGTTTTGTCCTTGTGCATAAAAATCTAAAGTAATTCTGTGATCTTTCCCTCACGATGAAGCAGTGAAAATTTGCTGTATGTCAGCCATTATCTGCAACAGGTTCTTGCGGAAGCGGATTATGTACTCCTAGGGGGACTATTGTTGAGATTGGCCCGAGTGAGGTGCAGGGTTGTGAGAGAAATGCCTTCATGCTGACGCGCTGGAATCAAAAACAACTCTAATTTGTTTAGGTTTGCGGAGGGTGAGACACGCCAAATGATGGGGGTACAGCATTTCTTCTCCTACCTTAGTGGTGGTGCAGGTTCTGCATGGTCCCTGTTCAAATATGTTCTGCATAAAGTCCACATATTGTTTCTCCCATTTCTGGTTCCTCTTTATAGTATCCGTTTTAAGAAGAGGAATCTAGCAACTGCTTGCTGTAGTTTGTTTGGTAGTTTTGCTCTTGGAGTGCGAAAGGGTAGTGGTGTACCCAGCTGATTGGGAGTCATCTTCGGGCAAACTCCCTTTCCATATTCTTAAGAAAATTCCTTGTCTTCTTGTGCAGTGCTAGTTTGTTGTCTTCACTTGTTAGACTAAAGATGCTGATCCAAGACTGTCATCCAGGATGAGGAAGAGGAAGTTAATCTGCTAGATCTATGTGGTCTGCCATACCAGTGAGCTTCTCTTTTACCCAGTAATGGTATGGAACATGGTTGAAAAAGGGGTGCTGCGACCATTTGGTAAAAAAATGGGTTTTGTATGAGAAATCTTTGTGGGCTTCTTATCTGGTTCTATGCAAAACGTTTCCTATGATCACCCAGCTAGATCATGGCGTTGAGCAAATGGAGCATCATGAGGTCCATTGATTTGCTGGCGTACCTTGTGTACGAGAATGTCTCTGCCGAGCAGAAGTAGGATGTTTGCGTTAAGTCAAGTGCAGTATTTCAGTGTCTATAGGCCTTAGTTGAGTATGATGAAGAAGCCACTTCTGGCGTAGGAATGTACTCTCTGTTAGACGGTATTTGGTTGGCATCAACAAGTGTTGGTAGGGTATCCTGAACCGTTGTTGTCAAGTGAAGCTAACATGAGTACCGATGGCTCTCTTTCCAGAGACCTCTGTGACGCCTCTGCAGGTACCCAAAGTGTAAGGGTAGGTGTCTCCTTCAAGGGTTGAACAAATCAAAGAGTTCAGATCTTGCAAGTGACCGGTTGCCTTTTGATCATCCTATATGGCATATACCTTAGGACTCTTTCTGGATGATCCTTGAGATTATACGTTGAACCAAGGACATATCTTTCGCACAGACTTGTCTTAGAGACCGTCACCACAAACTTCTGTGCATGAGAGATACGGGTGGTAGGATTTACAGTTTGGTCCAATTTCTCCCCGCATGCTTTGCCACTGGCGGTGACTGGGGAGGATGGATCCATGCTGTATTGAGATGGATGAAGTGCTGCACATGGTCAACACTGTCACATTCAATGCACTTAATAACAGCTGTACAATCTTTAGCAAAATGTTCTGGGGAAGCCACATCATTTGTAAAACATAGCCCAAATTTTTGTCAAAAGCTCATTTGGTTCCTTAAGCGGTTTCTTTCTGATGCCTGATGCATTTTCTTGTGAGGATGTGGATTCTTTATGAATTGGGCATAGTCGATTTGCGTTTTCAATTTTCTCTACTTGACTGCTCTTCTGCGGAGATGATGTAGGTGCAGGACAAGAAGTCAGTCTTTTTACTGTTACTGGTCCTCTACGATTCCATGTAGTTAGAGCGTGACTGTCATACTTAGGAGGAGATGAAGTAGGGACCGCCAGACCTACCTGTAGAAGAGCTTGGGTCATTCTTGACTCTGCTATGTTCTTTATGAACTCTAATGGAAGTAGGGTGAATGGGTGAAAGGAAACGTGGTACTCCCTTTGTATCTTGACCCGAGGCTGTCCACTTTTCTGAATGTTGTATGGCAGTTTGAAAACTATTGGGTTTTACCCCACGAGCTGTGTCAGGTAACTGAGGCCAGGTAAGTAAGTGTCTGCTTGGCCAACTGAAGCTCAAGAGTAGATCACTGAGTTCTTGGAATTTCTCATTGTCCTTGCCGGATTAATTTTAGGGAAAACTTTGAAGCGTGTAAACAGGCATTTATATGGTCTTCAGGAATCCATAGCTCCGTTCTAATCTCTTCCCAAGCAGCCAATAGACCTGCCACAAGGATTGGCAATATGAACAGCTCTGTGTTTCTTGACATGTTCTGTGGACTGCGGGCCGAGCCATCTGACTAAGCAGGTCCAGTCTTCTGCAGCTGTGATGCCAATACATCAATTGCGTTCTGAAGCCATTGCAAGATCTGTAGTTCTCAGGTCGGTCTCAAACCTGGTGAGCCTGTTTTAGTAAGATCACGCCTAACCATGAACTTGTGCAAACTTGACATGTCTGATTTTCTGATTCAGGCAGGTAATTGTAGGCTGAGTAGTGCCTGATCAGTTTGTTAGTGGTAGTCTGATTAAGAGAAATAGGGACATATGGAGGCTGCATAAGATTTCATTGTAAGAGCAGGTTACATTCATTTTTATGTGAAGCTGGATCGGCATGGTTGTCAGGGCTGACTAACTTGCTGACATATTGATTTGGTACCTTGGTATCATTGTATTGAGGGGCAGGAGGTGTACGGCATTGGTGCATTGTGATGTGTGAAGGAGATACAGGATGCAGCCATGATGTAGGACTGTACTAGACTCGAATGCAGGGCTCTGCAGAAGATCTGTGCTTTGTTGCACTGGAGGAAAAATTGAACTGTCAGGAATGTTGGTGGCATTTCAGAGATTCGCGGTTTTGGCTTAGCACATAGTCTCTGTGCGCTTAACTGGGTCTTTACAGCTACTGATCTTAGTCTGGTGCCTGCTTCCTTCCACTTCCACTAGCAGCTTGTTCAAGAAACCTTTAATCTTGCCTGGCGTGCATGTTACATTGTTCTGCAGAGTTTCAATATCGGCTCTTTTGCATTGCTGTTTCTGCTTCCATAGACTGCTGTCTATGCTTCAATAGCTCGCTCTTTCTGTGCTGTCTCTGCTTCCATAGCTGCCCTGTTCTGAGCTGTTTCTGCTTCCATAGCTGCTTTCTCTGCTTCATAGCTGCTCTTTTCGTGCAAACTCTGCCTGTATTCTAAGTAGCCTCAGCATTCGGCACGTGCTTCTTATGAGCTGTTCATGAGCGTAGGAATATCTTCAAGAATCGTGGACTTAGATGTTCTTTTGGAATGCTTAGTAGATTTGAAAACATAGGATGATGTTTTCCTGCAGTTGGTGTGGTTCTTGATTTAATTTGGACTTAGTTTTCACATTTCAGGTTTTCACGTTCAATATTAAGGCGCTGGAAGCTGAGCAATTCTTGTAGAGAAATCTGGGGTATAAGACTTCTTGTTAAACATCACATGTAATCAGGAACTTTTTAATTGTTTAGTGTTCATACTTTGCAGAGGTTGTCCTAGGGCTCCTTCTATGGTGTTTCATTGCAATCACACTGTGAGTTGTGGGAGATGTGAATAATCAGTTTTTCCCATTGATCAGTTGTTCATAAAGTATTTCACTTTTTATGCTTTCAGTTTCTCTCTGACTTTCCATGTAGGGTGAGTTAGACGTCTTGCTCTCTACTTGGTTGTGGAGTAGGATTCTATCATCTTGCAGCTCTTTTTTTTTGCTGGTCACTGTGTGTGGTGCTGGACTGCAGCCATGACTGTACCAGACAGAATATAAGATGGTGGAATAGGATTGAATTGCTAGATGAGTCTAAGCTGTTTTTTGAGCAGGAAGCTGCTATGCACACTGCATGACTGACCTCTTGCTTGTACCACTGTCACAACACTGCCAAGCTGTATGTAGTAATCTCTGCTGAGTTGTGAGCTTATCTGTTGTTCTAAAACCATCTTTATCACTATTTCTTTTCTGACTTCCATATCTCCCCGACAGCAAGTGTAGAAATTTCATCAGTTCCATGGTGGTATGAAAGTTGGATTGAACTGTTAGAACTTACATCAGAATCTTGTCAGACAGTGTTCAATCACTGCTCCGGCGGTGTATGAAAGAAGCAACAGGGAGTTTATTTCCAGGCTGAATCTTGTATTTACACCAAAGTGTAGGTGAAAAGATAACTTTACCGAGTTGGTGACTGAGGATGTGGAATAGGTGCTGACTGAGACAGAAAGATAGAGAATGCTAGGAGATGGGAGGAGGCTGAATACCTCAGTGCACACATACAGGAAGATGAGAGGGACAAACTATGACAATGCAAGCAGTAATAGAAATTACAATACTGATTATGAACCATGATGTCGTGGGGACATGACAAGGACGGTAATCGGAGAATCCTGTGTGCACTCAGCAGCAGAGAGAGAAGAGGAGAGCAGGACGGTTACCAGAGAAACCTGTGTGCATTCAGAGCGGAGAGAGAAGAGGAGAGCAGGACGGTAACAGAGAACCTGTGTGCACTCAGAGCAGAGAGAAGGGGAGAGCCAGGACGGTATCAGAGAAACCTGTGTGCATTCAGAGCAGAGAGAAGATGAGAGTGCAGGACGGTAATCAGAGAATACTGTGTGCACTCAGAGCAAGAGTGAAGGGAGAGCAGGCCGGTAACCAGAGAATAACCTTGTGCATTCAGCGCAGAGAGAGATGAGCGATGGCAGCGGACGGTATTCCAGAGAATCCTGTGTGCTATCTCAGTGCAGGTGATATATGGGGGAGAGCAGTACGGTAACCTGAGAACCTGTGTGCACTCAGTGGCCAGAGAGAGAGAAGAGGAGGGCAGGGACGGTAACAGAGATACCTGTGTTGCACTCAGAGCAGAGAGAGAAGGGGAGAGCAGGCGGTAACCAGAGAAACCTGTGTGCACTCAGAGCAGAATAGAGAAGGGGAGAGCAGGACGTACCATAGAATACTGTGTACCACTCTGAGCAGAGAGAGAAGGGGTGTGTGGGACGGTAACCAGAGAAACCTGTGTGCACTCCGAGCAGAAAGAGAAGAGAGAGCAGGATGGTAACCAGAGAAACCTGTGTGCACTCAGAGCAGAGAGAGAGCAGGGGAGAGCAGGACGGTAACCAGAGAAACCTGTGTGCACTCACAGTATATAAAATCACTCTTATCTCCTAAACAAAGCAAAATAAACAAAGCAATCTATCTGGAAAAAAATTTCATTTACCGTTCCCTACATGTTTGAAAGTGAATCTTTGTAGTGAGACCACCCCTTTAAGCAATGAAGATAAAAACATATGTAATTTAGGAAATAACTAGTATTAAGTGACCAGGATCAGATTTAAAATTTAAATTCAAAGAGGATTATAAAAAATCAATGAATTTGTCACTTATTGATTACGAACTATAGAAAAAATAAATCCACAGCCCATTTTCACACTTTTGTTGGTATTATTGTAGCTCTGCTTCCATGCTCTTTAAGGCTGGATTTGTCTTACAACAATTTATAGTTCTCATCAGCGGGCCGGACTTTATTATACAGTCATGGCATGTGATATTTCTTTTCATGGCTGAAATGCGCATCTCTCAGCTGTAGCAAGCCATAAATTGCATGTTACAAAGGCTGCGCTCCCTACTAAATTAGCTTTCCTGCTCTGCACTGCTACGTGTGACCACTTCCACTGTATGCACGGTATAGTGCATGCAAAAAATAGAGATGGACGGTCACGGTTACCAAGATCTAGTCTAAGAGGGCGAATGCAAAACCTGCAGTACAAGGCTCCTTATTCCTAATGTGTCTTCTTTTATGTAATGTTTCATGCTCATTTTAGGTCCCAATCGACAAACATGAGGTTGTAGAGCGTCAACAGCCGCTATATAATGGCAAGCTTCTTCTGATAGTGAGACTTGAGCCCCTTAAGCCGAACTCCTGAAAAGTAGTTAAAGGGGTTTTGCCAGGACGTGCCTTATCGGCTAAGAAGCAATTGTAAACAAGCCAGCTGAGCTGTTACAGTGAGAGACACAGCCAGAGCACAGAGCCGTGCATAAGGGATCGTGTGCAATGTTCACTCAAATAATCAAACTACAACTAGTGGATTCTGTATACAAAAGACAACACCTTTTCTCCACAGCAGCTTGAAAGCTCCTTCATGTTCTCTGTCATCAGATAATCACACTACAACTAGTGGATTCTGTATACAATAGACAACATATTTCTACCTGGTGCCTTGAAAGCTTCTTCAGCTCCCTTTCATCAGATAAGAAGTGTGCTCTGAGCAAGCCCGGCCAGCAGCTCTTGTCAGGTCGTATCTAATAGAAGCTTTTAAGTAACTAAGGGCAGGTAAGGCAGCCTTTAGCTCTCTCGGGCTGCAATTTTTGTAATCAAATATATTTAGAAAAGTGATTAAATACCCATTTTGGAGGATCCCACGTCAACATTACATCGTGGCAAAACCCCTTTAATGACCAGAACATCTTTTGCAGTTTTGGCCTCCTTGCGTTTCAACAGTTTTAACTTTTCAATGACGCAGTTGTATGAGGCCTCGTTTTATTTGAGACAAGTTGTACTTTATGGTGGAATAGTTTAAATTCAGTTATAAATAATTGCAGAATTTTTTTCATTTTTTTTTTTTTTTTAAATTTCATTTTTTTTTTTCCATTTTTTTTTTACACCATTCACATTTAACACTTAATAACTTAGTAGATTAATTCTACAGGTTATTACAGTTGTGTGGATCCCTAATATGTGTAGGTTTTTTTTTGTGTGCGTCATTTATGCACAATTATTTTTTATTAAATATTTATTTTTTTTTATTATTTATTTATTTTTTTTTACACGTTTTGCTTTTTACTTTATTTATTTTTTTTTAAATCCCATGAAGGGAGAACTGTGTTACTTTATTTATTTTTTACACTTAGTAATGTATTAGCATATTCATATATGCTAATACATTATAATCTGTAATTATAATCAGTCTGACACAGGCAGTGATCAGGGCAGCTCACAGTCTGCCATGATCGCTGGCTTGTTACACAGACAGCCCTGGAGCTACTCTAGGTCCTCAGGGCTGACTGTGCAGCCATTCCCCAGGCTCTGTCGGGTCACCGGGCGTTCCGATCACCCGACAGAGCAGGGGAACCCTTTGATTGCGCTGCGGTGACGAACTGCGGCAATCAAAGGGTTAAAGCACCGGGGAGCGGAGGTTTCCCCTGCTCTCCGGTGCTTGCAGGAGATGCTCTGGGATCAGGGCCGAGTAGTACAGCCCCGTTATCGGCACTGCTGCGGCCAGGGGCGTAACTTAAAGCTCTGGGGCCCCAATGCAAAACCTAAAAAATGGGCCCCCGCCTACCATGTGCCATTGATAATACTCATACATGCCAACTCTCCCGTTTTTTGGCGGGGGGGTCCCGCTATTTGGGGTCCCCTCCCGCCCTCCCGGGGGAGTTGGCATTCCCCCCCGCCGCCTGCAGGCGGCGGGGGTCCTTTAAATTACCGCGGCGCAAGAGTAGCGCTGGTGCGCTACTCTTGCGCCGCGGGACCGCTCCTACAGGCGGGTGCAAGCGGCCGCAGCGGCCGCTCACCCGCCCGCGGTCTCACTGTGCGGGGAGGAGGCAGGAGGGATCGCTCCTCCTCCTCCTCCCCCTGTATGTACGGCGCCGGTTGTGTGCGCCGCACATACAGTTCAGTGGCGCAGGGGGACGTGACGCGCGGCTGCAGGGGAGTGACGCGCGGCTGCTCTCACTTCCCCCTGCGCCGCTGAGGAGATCGGGCAGGAGCTGGCCGCGCTGCAGGAGCCTGGTGAGGTAAGTGGATTTTATTATTTTATTTTTATTAGCTTTAGGGGGCTCTACCTGGCTATACAGAGAGGGAAACTACCTGCAACATGGGGGCATCACCTGGCAACAATGGGGGCATCACCTGGCAACATGGGGGCACTACCTGGCAACAAAGGGGGCACTACCTGGCTAACAGATGGGGGCACTACCTGGCTAACAGAGGGGGCACTACCTGGCAACAGAGGGGGCACTACCTGGCAACAGAGGGGGCACTACCTGGCAACAGAGGGGGCACTACCTGGCAACAATGGGGGCACTACCTGGCAACAAAGGGGGCACTACCTGGCAACAAAGGGGGCACTACCTGGCTAACAGATGGGGGCACTACCTGGCTAACAGAGGGGGCACTACCTGGCAACAATGGGGGCACTACCTGGCAACAAAGGGGGCACTACCTGGCACAAAGGGGGCACTACTGGCTAACAGATGGGGGCACTACCTGGCTAACAGATGGGGCACTACCTGTCTAACAGATGGGGCACTACCTGGCAACAGAGGGGGCACTACCTGGCTAACAGATGGGGCACTACCTGGCTAACAGATGGGGGCACTACCTGGCTAACACTGGGGGCACTACCTGGCCAACCATGGGGGCACTACCCGGCAACCAATGGGGGCACTACCGGGCAACAATGGGGGCACTACCTGGCTAACAGATGGGGCACTACCTGGCTAACAATGGGGGCACTACTTGGCTAACGATGGGGGCACTACTTGGCTAACAGATGGGGCACTACCTGGCTAACAGATGGGGGCACTACCTGGCTAACGCGGGGGGCACTACCTGGCAAACAATGGGGGCACTACCTGGCAACAATGGGGGCACTACCTGGCAACCAATGGGGGCACTACCTGGCAACAATGGGGGCACTACCTGGCTAACAGATGGGGCACTACCTGGCTAACAATGGGGGCACTACTTGGCTAACAAAGGGGGGCACCTACTGGTAACAAAGGGGGGCATCTACCTGGCTACAAAATTTGGCTCTACCTGGCTACAGAGGGGGCATCTACTTGGCTACAAGAGGCATCTACCAGCCTGTACGGGGCACTCCCTGGTTATGGGGGGCTACTACCTGGCTATAAGGGCATCTACCTGGCTTTCTTCCAAAGCCGTTATGCAGTTAGGTGGAGTGGGTGTGGCTTTTTGAAGGGGCGTGGCATACCGACAAGATGGGCGTGTCCATGCAAATTTTTGCCGCGGCGCGCTACGCGCGCCGCCCACTAGAGTCTCCTGCTTTTTCAGTTTCAAAAGTTGGCAACTATGATATATACTGGTGTAGTCGTATGTGATTGAGGGTCCTTTGGCCCCCTGAGGCTCTTGGGCCCGGTAGCGACTGCTACCTCTGCACCCCTATAGCTACGCCCCTGGCTGCGGCGCCGGGCGCTGCAAACTCCGATGTCTGCAGCAACGCCAGAAGACATCGCTGCAGACGAACGACCTGAAATGCCTGAAATACGGTGGCTGGTCGTTAAGGAGTTAATGCACAGTGAATTTTTTAACCCATTTTTTACGGCTGTCTTTTTAACAAAACCAGCCCTCAGCTGACTTTTCGGTGTTCACTGTCCAGTATAAATTACATGTTCCCTATATCCTGCATGTTGATACGATTCTAGCAATACCAAATATGTAGCCTTTGCATTGTTCTATAGTACCGTAAAAAAAAACCAAAAAAACGTTTTCTATTTTTTAAATATGCACCGCAGCGACACTTTCTGCATTTTTTTGCACTTCCACTTAGGGACCTGAGTGAGGGGGCATTGTTTGCAGGCTGAATTGTACTTTTTATTGGTACCATTGTGGAAATAATCGACTTTTTTGATCACTTTTACCCAAATTTTTTAGGGAACTGGAATTTGGAAGAATTTTTTTTTTCTACGGGGTTTTCAAGTCGGGTTAATAATTGTGTTTTGACAGATCGGATTATTATGGACGCAGCGATATCAGTTACTTGTCACATTATTTTATTTTTATTTGTAAAGTGGCAAAAGGGAGGGGATTTTAAGTTTTAATATAAATTTTTTTTTTTTTTATTTTTTTAACATTTTTTTCATTTTAAAATAAAAATGTGCATCAAAAAATGAGCTTTGTTTAAGTCCCATTTTTATTTTAAACACTTTTTTTTTTAGGAATTTTTTTTTTTTTTTAATTTTTCATATCCCTTTCAATATTTTTCATATCCCTTTCGATATTTTTCATATCCCTTTCAATATTTTTCATATCCCTTTCAATATTTTTTTAATAATTCTTAAGTCTTGCAGTTTTCTTTTTTGGCCACTTTACTTTAACAGCGTCAGAGAGATGCTTTACGTAGTTCATTCCTAGGGATGTAAGCTGATTTGTCCCATTCACTCCTATAGGGAGTTTTTAGTCGTCTGTGATCTGGGAAGAAGTCAGTGCGGGGGAGGGGCGGGGGGGGGATGAGTGGGGGGGGGCTATGATTTCTCCCCTTGGACGGGGGATCCGTGTTATCTATTCCATGGTGTCTCCTTTCAGTTTGACCCTCTTTTTTGCTGATAAAGAGCAGGGGCAACTGGAAAACTCCCTCTACAGAACAGAAGTGTCAGAGTATTTTTGCCCGCTGCTCCCTAACTTATAGTAAGAACGACCAAAGTGACCAAAGTGAAAACTGCAGGACTTAGGAGTTATTAAAAAATATTGAAAGTCATATGGAAAATGTAAAAAAAATGTAACCTAAAATTCTTAAAAAATGTGTTGAACATAAAAAGGTGAGGTAAACAATAAGTCATTTTTGATGACACATTCCCTTTAACATTGAGTCCTCCTAGGATGCTTGACCACCAGGGGGCGCAATTGTTTATACAGCCTATTTATTATGTAAACAATGCACTAGGGTGTACAAAGATGGCAGTTTTACTACTTCCTATCTGGAGCAGGAAGTAGTAGTAAAACAAAAAACATGGCAGCGATAGAAGCCTTCACAAGTCTTCCAGTCGCCATGTAAACCGATTGGGGCCCCCGATGCAAGACTCCTAAGGAATGGTTTCTGATGCCAGAAACATGGCTTGAGGGTGAGCACCCATATCTATTGGTCAACTGATCATAAAACCCTCAAAAAGTTGAGACTCCACCTATAGTCTGCACCGTTAGCCGACTGGTACCTACCTACTACAGCCAGAAGGGCTTCTGTTTCTCTTTTCTGCTCCAGTTTTTCCCCATTCTGTGAATAAGGACCAAGTCTGTAATATTTCCGAGTTGTTCACTTTGTTAATCCTTTGCTTTGTTGTTGTCTGGCATTCGATATTGTACAGAGAACAAATATTTTTGCTATCTCCTTAAGGTACAGACTGTGCCAGGAATAACATCCTGCTGCTTAAAACTTGCACGTATGGAAGGATTTGCAAGAAAGTAAATTCAAAAACCATATGTTGAGCTAAATAATTAATCATCTCCTCATTTAGAGAGGAGAACAATATCGGCCAGGTATTCATTAGAGTCACAATAAAACCTCGTTGCGGCGGGAGCAGGACCACCGCTATCTAGTATCTTTTGATCTCGACATTAAACTTGCACGTTGCATGCATTAATCATGGGCCAAATAATAGAGCTGATGTGCACCAACAAATAACGCTATGGTAACCAAAATATGATTATTTTTAGCAGTAATGTATAAAAGCGTTAGTACATTTTGCAACACGCTTATGAGATTATTGTTTAAAGGCATGTGCTAAGTATTTCTAAGTAAAATTGTGTTTAAAGGTTTATTGTAACTTAACCACTTAGATTACAATGGGAACAGGCAGTAAACTTTGCTTAGGAAAGAACAGGTATCAGTTTTTTATCCTATGATGATTTACTTTTGAGAAGTCCCTGATGGATGTGAGAAGTCTGTCTCTGTAAAGCGTTTGGAAAATAGTAAAATGCTATATTAATCCCCTTAAAAACCCTGTGGGATCCCGTAAGAAGGTGCAATGGATGTGCTTTGGGGGATTTTTGCTGTACCCAGAGATACTGCAGGAGGTTACAATATAGTAGTCAAACAATTCTCCCCCCGCTTTGGCAGTATTCTGAACAAGAGGGGGTCACAACTACAAGAAGCAGTTTTTACCTCACGAAGAGGAGGAGGGGGCTGCAGTAAAGAAATAGGAGTTCACCATCCCGAAACCATACAACTAAATATCAAATAGCATATAACAGACATAACATGCATACGCATGCAATGGATGGGTCCCAGTTAGGTGCGACAGCACAACGATATTCGGAAGTGGTGTACTCTAATTTCCATGCTATTCTTAGTCTCCATTTACATACCGTTTTCACGCCCCAGTTTTGGGCACTTTTGCTTTTAAAGGCAAAAATAGTTTTTAAAAGTCCATGGTCACAAGTGTGGCTCTTTCTGTTCAGCCAAACTTCTGTGTTTGGTACAGAAACTGGACATGTTTATTAAAAAGGGCAAACATAGTCCGATTAGGACTACGTTTACCCCATAGAAGTCAATGACTTAATCGCGGACCTGTTGTGGTTTCAGTCAGGATGAATTTTTATGGTGCCCCAAAAGATACTGCGGCAGGGCCGCAATGGGGCCAACCAGGAAAAAAGAAGTGTATAAGGAAATATTGGGCAACCAATTGGATCATGCCTTTCAAGTAGCGAAAAGAAAGTGTATAAGGGGAAATTGGACAACCAGTCAGAAGCATGACGGTCCGACAGGAGAAAGAAAGTGTATAAGGGAAAATCAGGCAACCAAAAAGAACGGACAGAAAAGAGGAAAGATTGGGCAAAGATTTAGGAACCCTGGTAGTCTCACAGTATAGAGGAAGTGTAGGAGGGAATATTGGAAAACCACTTTGGATCCGGTCAGTCAGACAGAAAATAAGTTTATAATGGAAAATCAGACAACCAATCAAATACCTGCCATTCAGGCAGGAAATAAAAGTGGTGTTATAAGGGAAATATCGAGGTAACCAATCAGAAGCCTGATATACAGAAAAGGAAGTATACAGGAAGAAGGAAGTGTTCAAAGGAGAATTGGGTAGCCAACCAGAAGCCTGTCTGTCATACAGGAAAGAGAAAATGTATAAGGGAAAACTGGCCAAACGGAAGCCTGCTAGTCCAACAGGAAAAAGGAAATGAATGAGGGAAATTTGGCCAAACAGAAGCCTGCCAGTGAGAGAGGAAATATAAAACATATAAGGGAAAACTGGCCAAACAGAAGCCTGCCAGTCAGACAGGAAAAAGGAAATGTATGAGGTAAAATTGGCCAAACAGAAGCCTGCCAGTCAGACAGGAAAAGGAAAACATATAAGGGAACATTGGCCAAACAGAAGCCTGTCAGTCAGACAGGAACAATTAAACGTATAAGGGAAAACTGACCAAACGGAAGCCTGCTAGTCCAACAGGAAAAATAAATTGTATAAGGGAAAAATTGGGGCCAAAGAAACCCCTTCCAGTCAGGAAAAAAAAAAATGTATGAAGGAAAAATTGGGCCCAAACCCGGGGTTTCCGCCAGTCAAAGGAAAAAAGAAAGATACTGGGGAAAAATTTGGCCTAAAAAAAGAACCCTAAAAAAGAAAAAGGAAAGGGTTTTTTAGGGAAAATTTTGGCCAAACAAACCTGCCAAAAACCCAAAAAAAAAGAAAAGGGTTTTAAAAAGGGAAAATTGGCCAAACAGAAGCCTGCCAGTCCAACAGGAAAAAGAAAGTATATAAGGGAAAATTGGGCAAGCAACCGGAAACCTGCTGGTGAAGCAGGAAAATCGGGCAACCCTTGTTTTTTTTCTTGGTTTTCCCCAGTTTTTTCTCAAAAATAAACTAAGATTCCGGGCAGAACGGGAATTTCCCCGACCCGATTCTGAGACCCAGCACTAAAAACCCAACTTTTTTAAATGTGCCATAACAACTACCTAACAAAGTTTTTTTCATCTTTAAATCGTTCGAAAAACCCCGGCTTTTGGCTGACAGAATCCATTGCATTTTTAAACAGAAACCGGGGGCGCTGGGGGTTTTTTTTATTTCCTTTGTTTACTTGTATAATAGACAAGCAGAGATGTAAAGAATGGATTTGTGATCCACTCCGATTAGCTTCTCTTTTATGAAAGTGGTTGAGCAATGTCTTCAGGGCATAACTATTGTCTCGTTAGATTGGGGCACAATTCCGAACGAAGCAGCCCCAGATTATTCCAGATATGTCGGATGATTTTATTTTTTTTTTTTTACTTGTGTCCTTAACATAAAAAAGGTTTAAAACCTTTAATTTTACAAACCCAAACAAATTTAAAATTTAAATTTTAAGGGTCCATTGAACACACTGGGGTGTGCACATTCTTTTAAACTCCACAATAGATTTTCCCCCCCACATGGGGAAGAGGCCCGGAGCTGCGGGGGTTTCGAGTTGGGGGCCCAAAAATTACTTTGGGAAAATTTTTTGTATTTTTCCCTCTACTGAAAAGGCAAACTTTTTCTTACTACATAGCACAAACAAAATTGAGGGGCAGCCAAAGTTATATTAAAATTTTTATCATTTTTGGATTCCCCTTTGGCCCACTTTTTTTTCACCACCTCATTTTTGGGCCCCAAAAATATAGGAATGGAAAGATTTTGGACCCACTTCTTTTTTGGATCCACTCCTGGGTTTGGCTTACAAATACTGATGCAAAATATTTTGAAATATATTGAAATATCACTTTTTACTTTTTGGCCAATTTTGCAAAATTAAAGAAAAAAATAAGAAACAGGATATCTGATGACATTGGAACAGTAGTAGAGTTTTAATTTTTAGAGTTTGCCAAACCAGTATTTTTTGCGTGGGAAAAAGGGCCCCCCAAAATTTGTTGAAGAGTGGGTAGACCATGTCCTTCACAGAAAGCATAGCCTGCAAGCAAATAGAGCAAACATAGTCCAAATAGGACTATGTTTGCTCTGTGATTGTGGCATGGTTTTGGCTTTGTCACAGTATCTGCTGTGGGTACCTTTTCGTCCAATGCTTTGACGGACACCAGCAATGTAATGGTAAAAGTGTGAATCCCCAATTTATTAGAAATTTCATATAAATATCTTGTGTATAGGTTGTTTTCCTTGGGTTCACACATGACTGGGACATGGTATTCTGGTGTCCTAGGCAAATAAAGCATATGATGGCTCCCCCCTATGGAAAATTTAGCCCACTCCATACCTCCTTGCACCCTCTTTTATGCCCTAGATGGTCGCCTACACATCGTCCCGGCCCTGGGCTCATATTTTGTTGTTCACTATGGTGCAGGTATTCATCGGTGTATTGGGAACAAAGGTACCTCAACAGATACCACAACATAGCCGTGGCCAACTGATAGACATGGACTACATCTGCTCTATTTGTGGACTACGTCTGCTCTCTTTGTGGACTACGTCTGCTCTCTTTGTGGACTACGTCTGCTCTCTTTGTGGACTACGTCTGCTCTCTTTGGGGACTACGTCTGCTCTCTTTGTGGACTACGTCTGCTCTCTTTGTGGACTACGCCTACTCTAATGGTGGACTACGCCTGCTCTCTTTGTGGACTACGTCTGCTCTAATGATGGACCACGTCTGCTCTAATGATGGACCACGTCTGCTCTAATGATGGACCACGTCTGCTCTAATGGTGGACCACGCCTGCTCTAATGGTGGACCACGCCTGCTCTAATGGTGGACCACGCCTGCTCTAATGGTGGACTACGCCTGCTCTAATGGTGGCCTACGTCTGCTCTATTTGCATCCTGTGATTTTTCTGTTCCAATGTTTGCTATTTTCATCTCCCTTCTTTGCAACCGACTAGCAGCATTTCCTTCTCCTGAGAGATACCAAAGGGTGGTAGACCATGCTTTTGTGTCACTCACAGAAAGCGTGTATTGCCAACAAATGCAGCAAACACAGTCCAAATAGGACAGCGTTTGTTCTATGAATGTCTATGGGTCAGCCGTGGATACATCAAGGAGATTCCATGGACACTGAAAACTTCTTCTGTGTGTTTTAACTTTTCTTTCCCAGGTGCGCTATACTAATATAGTGATCTATAATACCAAAGTGAACACCCTTAGCAGATGATTTAAGTCATGACATGTTCCTCTAATAGTAAGCAGAGCTTAAGTGTAATATATAGACTTCAGATGGTGGGCATCTTGTGCAGTTGTAACAATGAATGAACAAATAAATGACTATTCATGTGATGGAGAGTGGAACTTTAGTATTCTTATCTTTACATAGTTGACAAGGTTGGGAAAAATGTTAAAAAAAACATAGGTCCATCAAACCCAACCCTGTGGATGCAGAGGAAGGCAAAAACCTTGCTCCACCCTAGAGGTAAAATGTTTTTCCTGACTCCAAAATGTCAATCAGAACACACTCCTTGATTAACGTCCCATTTGTTAATTATGTGACTGTAGAGCGCCTCAGTAGAGTTTTATCAGTGTCTAGTTTGGATCCAGTATATAACGATATGTGGCGACGCTCACAGCCTTGGTTTGCTTATTAATTTACATTTGATTAATTGGAGTTTTTTGGTGTCAAAGTTTTAGCATTATCCATGTCAAGGGCTTTAATTATATTTTTCAGGCAGACGTCTATAATTAGAAGCCTGAGGGAAAACAGGGACTTCAATAATAAGTGTCATGAAACACCGTGGAGTCACATTATTATGACCACCAGCTTATATTCAGAGTAACTGCCATGTGCTGCACGGACAGCAGCTAGATGTGCTGAGAGTGGCTCAATAAGGTCCTGCTAGGTTGTCACAGGTATCTGGAGCCAACTGCGTCCCACAGCTGCTGGAGGGTCTATAGAGCCAACACCACCATCCAGGGGCTCCCACAGCTGCTGGAGGGTCCATAGAGCCAACACCACCATCCAGGGGCCCACAGCTGCTGGAGGAGCCATAGAGCCAACACCACCATCCAGGGGCTCCACAGCTGCTGGAGGGTCCATAGAGCCAACACCACCATCCAGGGGCATCACAGCTGAGGAGGGTCCATAGAGCCAACACCACCATACAGGGGTCCCACAGCTGCTGGAGGGTCCATAGAGCCGACACCACCATCCAGGGGCTCCCATAGCTGCTGGAGGGTCCATAGAGCCAACACCACCATCCAGGGGCTCCACAGCTGCTGGAGGGTCCATAGAGCCAACACCACCATCCAGGGGCTCCCACAGCTGCTGGAGGGTCCATAGAGCCAACACCACCATCCAGGGGCTCCCACAGCTGCTGGAGGATCCATAGAGCCAACACCACCATCCAGGGGCCCCACAGCTGCTGGAGGAGCCATAGAGCCAACACCACCATCCAGGGGCCCCCACAGCTGCTGGAGGGTCCATAGAGCCAACACCACCATCCAGGGGCCCCACAGCTGCTGGAGGGTCCATAGAGCCAACACCACCATCCAGGGGCCCCACAGCTGCTGGAGGAGCCATAGAGCCAACACCACCATCCAGGGGCTCCACAGCTGCTGGAGGGTCCATAGAGTCAACACCACCATCCAGGGGCTCCACAGCTGCTGGAGGGTCCATAGAGCCAACACCACCATCCAGGGGCCCCACAGCTGCTGGAGGGTCCATAGAGCCAACACCACCATCCAGGGGCTCCCACAGCTGCTGGAGGGTCCATAGAGCCAACACCACCATCCAGGCGCCCCACACTGCTGGAGAGGAGCCATAGAGCCAACACCACCATCCAGGGGCTCCACAGCTGCTGGAGGATCCATAGAGCCAACACCACCATCCAGGGGCCCCACAGCTGCTGGAGGAGCCATAGAGCCAACACCACCATCCAGGGGCTTCTACAGCTGCTGGAGGGGCCATAGAGCAAACGCCACCTTTGAGGGGCTCCCACACATTCTCAGTTGGGTTTATGTTTGGGTAGCACTTAAAAGTCTTGGTCCAGCTCTTCCAACTAATGTTGGACATTTATAGCCATGTAACATGTCGCATTGTGTTGCTAGAAGACTCAATGTGCCACAGGGGAGACAGTCAGCATGTATGGGTGTATGTGATCTGCAGTGATGAATTCATAACCAAATTGGTTGAGAGCAGCATCCACATGGATGTTTGGCCCAGAGAATGCCCCAAAAGCATTCCCCATACCATAATACTGCCACCACCAGCTTGTGTTCTTCCAGCAATGGTTGCAGGCTGGTTGATCTTCAAAATGTTTTGCCTGACACGCCAACATCCATCCATTCAATGAATAAGAAAAGGGTCCCATACGTAGTAAGGTTAGCAGCGGTGCAGTGACATCCATCTGCTCCGGGGCCCATACACAGTAGGGTTAGCAGAGGTGCAGTGACATTCGTCTGCTCCAGGGTCCCATACACAGTAGGGTTAGCAGCGGTGCAGTGACAACGTCTGCTCCGGGGCCCCATACACAGTAGGGTTAGCAGAGGTGCAGTGACATCCGTCTGCTCCGGGGCCCCATACACCGTAGGGTTAGCAGAGGTGCAGTGACCGCTGTCTGCTCTGGTGTCCCATACGCAGTAGGGTTAGCAGTGTGCAGTGACATCCGTCTGCTCCGGGGCCCCATACACAGTAGTGTTAGCAGAGGTGCAGTGACATGTGTCTGCTCCAGGCCCCATACACAGTAGGGTTAGCCGAGATGCAGTGACATCCGTCTGCTCCGGGGGCCATACACAGTAGTGTTAGCAGAGGTGCAGTGACCTCTGTCTGCTCTGGAGCCCATACACAGTAGGGTTAGCAGAGGTGCGGTCATAATAATATGACTCGACGGTGTAGAATTCTAATTCAGAACTCAAAAGCAAAAACTGCTAAAAGAATGTAGACATTACAATGAAATTTCTTCCAATCTGCCCCAATTCCTGCAGGCACTGACAGTGGCGGCCATACTCCCTTTGTCCCTCACCAATCGATATTACACCTGGGACCTCTTCTCCTTCCTTCTCGGTCACATTCTTGCTGGATACAATAGTCTTGTCGAATTTCATCTTCTCTCTTCCTGATCCCATAAAGGGGATAGTAAAAGCTGATAAAACTGACCCTAACTCTATGTGCAGCTTTCTAGCATTGTTCCTGTATGAAGGCTTCACCTCTGTTAGGGTGACTAAGAGCCCACGTGGAGCCCACACACGTTCCGGAGAGAGGTCGCTTCCTTTGTCTATATAATGTTCGCTGGCAGATTCTCATCAAAGTCCTGCCCTTAGCAGATCTGCAGAAAAGACAATTTAGTCCTAAACCCCTTTTGGTTCTTAATGAAAGCTGTCACTTAATAGTCTGCCCGAGTGGTATTACAGACGCCAGTATAACCGGGGAACGCGCTGTTCAACAAGAGGGAAGCAATAGAGGATTTCCACCATTTTATGAGGTGCATGCAGTGATTGGTGGTCTATAGCGCCTCTCTACAGTACAGTGCAGTACTACATGTCCTGTACTGCTCTTACATGTATTAGTGAGGTGCAGGCAGTGATTGGTGGTCTATAGCACCTCTCTACAGTACAGTGCGGTACTACATGTCCTGTACTGCTCTTACATGTATTAGTGAGGTGCATGCAGTGATTGGAGGTCTATAGCGCCTCTCTACAGTACAGTGCAGTACTACATGTCCTGTACTGCTCTTACATGTATTAGTTGGGTGCATGCAGTGATTGGTGGTCTATAGCACCTCTCTACAGTACAGTGCGGTACTACATGTCCTGTACTGCTCTTACATGTATTAGTGAGGTGCATGCAGTGATTAGCAGTCTATAGCGCCTCTCTACAGTACAGTGCAGTACTACATGTCCTGTACTGCTCTTACATGTATTAGTGAGGTGCATGCAGTGATTGGTCTATAGCGCCTCTCTACAGTACAGTGAGGTCCTACATGTCCTGTACTGTTCTTACATGTATTAGTGAGGTGCATGCAGTGATTGGCGGTCTATAGCACCTCTCTACAGTACAGTGCGGTACTGCATGTCCCGTACTGCTCTTACATGTATTAGTGAGGTGCATGCAGTGATTGGCGTTCTATATTGCCTCTCTACAGTACAGTGCGGTACTACATGTCCTGTACTGCTCTTACATGTATTAGTGAGGTGCATGCAGTGATTGGTTGTCTATAGTGCCTCTCTACAGTACAGTGCAGTGCTACATGTCCTGTACTGCTCTCACATGCATTAGTGAAGTGTGTGCAGTGATTGGTGGTCTATAGCGCCTCTCTACAGTACAGTCCGGTTCTTGGGGCCCACCAGTGGAGCTGGTTCTTGGGGCCCACCAGTGGAGCTGGTTCTTGGGGCCCACCAGTGGAGCTGGTTTTTTGGGGCCCACCAGTGGAGCTGGTTCTTGCGGCCCACCAGTGGAGCTGGTTCTTGGGGCCCACCAGTGGAGCTGGTTCTTGGGGCCCACCAGTGGAGGTGGTTCTTGGGGCCCACCAGTGGAGCTGGTTCTTGGGGCCCACCAGTGGAGCTGAGTCTTGGGGCCCACCAGTGGAGCTGAGTCATGGGGCCCACCAGTGGAGCTGGTTCTTGGGGCCCACCAGTGGAGCTGGTTCTTGGGGCCCACCAGTGGAGCTGGTTCATGGGGCCCACCAGTGGAGCTGGTTCATGGGGCCCACCAGTGGAGCTGGTTCATGGGGCCCACCAGTGGAGCTGGTTCATGGGGCCCACCAGTGGAGCTGGTTCTTGGGGCCCACCAGTGGAGCTGGTTCTTGGGGCCCACCAGTGGAGTTCATTCTTTGCACCCACCAGTGGAACTGATTTATGGGGCCCACCAGTGGAGCTGGTTCTTGGGGCCCACCAGTGGAGTTCATTCTTTGCACCCACCAGTGGAGCTGGTTTATGGGGCCCACCAGTGGAGCTGAATCTTGGTTCCCATCGTTGGAGCTTGTACAGGGGGCCCACCATTGGAGATGATTCTTTGCGTCATCAATTGAGTTGGTTCTTTGAGTGCACCAGTGGAGCTGATTCTTGGGGCCAATATATAATCTGTAAATACGCGTGAGCATGTTAGGTTATCATACTAAATAAAAGATAAATCTTCCATAACCTATAAATTTGTATCTCATTTTGCAGTCGTGTGCCTCCAGGACTACACGACGCTTGCACCCGGACGCCGTCCACAGCAGCAGGTTCTTGCATGATTCCGGAGATCTGTCTAATTATTGATTAGTATTCAGCATAGACTGCGGTGGATTCACGGGGCTGGTAATTTAATGTTATCACTGGAATGAATTACCAGGATGTGCAGCAAATTAGCCGTGTTTAGGGTAAATTGCAAGTTAACTTCCTAAAAGCTTCGAGCTTTTACTTTGCCTGAGGACGGACACGGTAATATTTGGTCGACAAAATGCAAGAAAATAAATAAAGATAATAAATAAATTGCCTACGGAAGAAAATAAGTATCTGTGGTTCTGACCATGAACCTTGCTCGTCAGGCCGCCGGGTCCATGCCTCTGGTATTCCCAGCACTGCTCTTACATGTATTAGTGAGGTGCATGCAGTGATTGGTGGTCTATAGCTCCTCTCTACAGTACAGTGCGGTACTACATGTCCTGTACTGCTCATTACTTTGTATTAGTGAGGTGCATGCAGTGATTGGTGGTCTATAGCGCCTCTCTACAGTACAGTGTGGTATTACATGTCCTGTACTGCTCTTACATGTATTAGTGAGGTGCATGCAGTGATTGGGGGTCTATAGCACCTCTCTACAGTACAGTGCGGTACTACATGTCCTGTACTGCTCTTACATGTATTAGTGAGGTGCATGCAGTGATTGGTGGTCTATAGCTCCTCTCTACAGTACAGTGCGGTACTACATGTCCTGTACTGCTCTTACATGTATTAGTGAGGTGCATGCAGTGATTGGTGGTCTATAGCACCTCTCTACAGTACAGTGCGGTACTACATGTCCTGTACTGCTCTTACATGTATTAGTGAGGCGCATGCAGTGATTGGTGGTCTATAGCGCCTCTATACAGTACAGTGCAGTACTTTATGTCCTGTACTGCTCTTACATGTATGTGAGGTTCATGCAGTGATGGTTGGTCTATAGCGCCTCTCTACAGTACAGTGCGGTACTACATGTCCTGTACTGCTCTTACATGTATTAGTGAGGTGCATGCAGTGATTGGTGGTCTATAGCACCTCTCTACAGTACAGTGCGGTACTACATGTCCTGTACTGCTCTTACATGTATTAGTGAGGCGCATGCAGTGATTGGTGGTCTATAGCGCCTCTCTACAGTACATTGCAGTACTTTATGTCCTGTACTGCTCTTACATGTATGTGAGGTGCATGCAGTGATTGGTGGTCTATAGCGCCTCTCTACAGTACAGTGCAGTACTTTATGTCCTGTACTGCTCTTACATGTATTAGTGAGGCACATGCAGTGATTGGCTGTCTATAGCGCCTCTCTACAGTACAGTTCGGTACTTCATGTTCTGTACTGCTCTTACATGTATTAGTGAGGTGCATGCAGTGATTGGTGGTCTATAGCGCCTCTCTACAGTACAGTGCGGTACTACATGTCCTGTACTGCTCTTACATGTATTAGTGAGGGGCATGCAGTGATTGGTGGTCTATAGCGCCTCTCTACAGTACAGTGCGGTACTACATGTCCTGTACTGCTCTTACATGTATTAGTGAGGTGCATGCAGTGATTGGCGGTCTAATGCACCTCTACAGTACAGTGCGGTACTACATGTCCTGTACTGCTCTTACATGTATTAGTGAGGGGCATGCAGTGATTGGTGGTCGATAGCGCCTCTCTACAGTACAGTACAGTGTGGTACTACATGTCCTGGACTGCTCTTACATGTATTAGTGAGGTACATGCAGTGATTGGGGGTCTATAGACCTCTCTACAGTACAGTGCGGTACTACATGTCCTGTACTGCTCTTACATGCATTAGTGAGGTGCATGCAGTGATTGATGGTCTATAGCATCTCTCTACAGTACAGTGCAGTACTACATGTCCTGTACTGCTCTTACATGTATTAGTGAGGTGCATGCAGTGATTGGTGTATATAGCTCCTCTCTACATTACAGTGCGGTACTACATGTCCTGTACTGCTCTTACATGTATTAGTGAGGCGCATGCAGTGATTAGTGGTCTATAGCACCTCTCTACAGTACAGTGCGGTACTACATGTCCTGTACTGCTCTTACATGTATTAGTGAGGTGCATGCAGTGATTGGTGGTCTATAGCGCCTCCCTACAGTACAGTGTGGTACTGTATGTCCTGTACTGCTCTTACATGTATTAGTGAGGGGCATGCAGTGATTGGTGGTCTATAGCGCCTCTCTACAGTACAGTGCGGTACTACATGTCCTGTACTGCTCTTACATGTATTAGTGAGGTGCATGCAGTGATTGGCGGTCTATAGCACCTCTACAGTACAGTGCGGTACTACATGTCCTGTACTGCTCTTACATGTATTAGTGAGGTGCATGCAGTGATTGGTGGTCTATAGCACCTCTCTACAGTACAGTGTGGTACTACATGTCCTGTACTGCTCTTACATGTATTAGTGAGGTACATGCAGTGATTGGGGGTCTATAGCGCCTCTCTACAGTACAGTGCGGTACTACATGTCCTGTACTGCTCTTACATGTATTAGTGAGGTGCATGCAGTGATTGATGGTCTATAGCACCTCTCTACAGTACAGTGCAGTACTACATGTCCTGTACTGCTCTTACATGTATTAGTGAGGTGCATGCAGTGATTGGTGGTATATAGCTCCTCTCTACATTACAGTGCGGTACTACATGTCCTGTACTGCTCTTACATGTATTAGTGAGGCGCATGTAGTGAGTGGTCTATAGCACCTCTCTACAGTACAGTGCGGTACTACATGTCCTGTACTGCTCTTACATGTATTAGTGAGGTGTATGCAGTGATTGGTGGTCTATAGCACCTCTCTATAGTACAGTGCAGTACTACATGTCCTGTACTGCTCTTACATGTATTAGTGAGGTGCATGCAGTGACTGGCGGTCTATAGCTCCTCTCTACAGTACAGTGCGGTACTACATATCTTGTACTGCTCTTACATGTATTAGTGAGGTTCATGCAGTGATTGGTGGTCTATAGCGCCTCTCTACAGTACAGTGCTGTACTACATGTCCTGTACTGCTCTTACATGTATTAGTGAGGTGCATGCAGTGATTGGTGGTCTATAGCGCCTCTCTACAGTACAGTGCGCTACTGCATGCCCTGTACTGCTCTGGCATTCCCAGTACTGAAAGGATCCAGGTTCTGAACCTATACAAGATGCAATTTTACATGGCAATGATTTTTTTTTTTTGTAGCTTCTATTCGGCGGCTGGTGTTATTAGCCCGTCGCGGCTTCTATGTGGGAATGTTGCTTTATAAAAAACATTTTATAATTGCAAATAATTAAAATTCCGAGGGTGCTCCCTAGAATACATCTGCAACTTGTTGTAATGCAAAAAAGGATTACGAGCCGGGCTCCCGGTGAAGGGTTTTTTTTTTTTTTCAGACAAATAATCATGTCGTTTCGGCTCTTTTCATTGACACGGTAGATGAAAGCCGCGCACGCTTGTTGCTTTAAAAACTTAAGCTGCTGGATCGTCTCGAACGGGGAAAATCTCTAATACTCTGCCACGTTCTCTTTAGTCCTGCTGACATATTACTCCCACTGTGTGGGCAGAGTTAAATGTTGAAAGAATTTTTTTTTTTTTTTTTTTTTTTTATCTTCCACCCACTTAGCTGCTAGCGTTGTAAGTCCCTCCATTGCCGTAGTGTGGAAAATTGAGATTGCACTAAGGATGAAATGCTGCTCAGAAATTTTTCAGTTTCTGGCAATCCTTGTTCATAGCCTTCCTCTTATTTTTTCATTATCGTATACCCCTTAACTCCTTAACGACTTCTCACCGTCTTTGGGCATCGGGCATTTCGGGTCGTTCGTCTGCAGCGACGCCTTTTGTCGTCACTGCAGACATCGGAGTTTGCAGCCCTGATCCCAGCGCAGCTCCTGCAAGCAGCGGGGAGCAGGGGAAACCTTCGCTCCCCGGTGCTTTAACTCTTTGATTGCCACAGTTCATCACCGCTGCGCAATCAAAGGGTTTTACTGCTCTGTCGGGTGATCGGGACTTGAGGTGACCCAACAGAGCCAGGAGAACAGCTGCACAGTCAGCCCTGGGGACTTAGAGTAGCCCCAGGGCTGTATGTGTAACAAGTCAGTGATCAGGGCAGACTGTGCTGCCCTGATCACTGCCTGTGTCAGACTGACACAGATTATAATGTATTAGCATATATGAATATGCTAATACATTACTAAGTGTAAAAAAAAAAAAAAAAAAGTAGCACAGTTCTCCCTTCATGGGATTTTTTTTATAAAAGTAAAGAACTTAAAAAAGTGTAAAAGAAAAAATAACAAGAAATAAATAAAATAAAAATAAATATTTAATAAAAAATAATTGTGCCTACATTACACACACAAAAAAAACCTACACATATTAGGTGTCCACACGACCGTAATAACCTGTAGAATTAATCTAACTGTTATTAAGGGTGAAATGTGAATGGTGTAAAACATTTTTTTTTTTTTAAACCAAAAAAATGTAAAGTTAAAAAAAAAAAATCTGCGATTATTTGTGAATTATGTGAAATGTGAATGGTGTAAAAAAATAAAAATTATAAAAAAAAAACAAGAAAAAAATTGGAAAAAAATTTAAAAAAAATCTGCAAGTACGGTATTTGTTAAAAAATAATAAAATAAAAATAAATATTTAATAAAAAATAATTGTGCATAGATTAAACACAGAAAAAAAGCTACACATATTAGGTGTTCACACGACCGTAATAACCTGTAGAATTAATCTAACTGTTATTAAGGGTGAATTGTGAATGGTGTAAAAATAAAAAAATAAAAAAATAAAAAAAATTCTGCTATTATTTATGTGAATTTAAACTATCCCCCCATAAAGTACAACTTGTCTCGAATAAAACGAGGCCTCACACAACTGCGTGATTGAAAAAAAATAAAAAAGTTACAACTGTGGAATGCAAGGAGCAAAAACTAAAAAAATAGTTTTGGTCATTAACTACTTTTTAGGCGTTCGGCTTAAAGGGTTAATTAACCAAGACATTAAGGGCATCACCTGTTGAATATAGAGAATCTCAAAGTAGAGTGGCCAGTGGGCTCGACACCGGTTGGCACAGACGGCAACAAACCTTACAACCGAAATGATGCCAACCTGCAAATAGTACGAAGCGTGTATCAAAAAATAAATGTAGGGACTTAGGATGGGGGATGGACATCAAGGTGGACGATGAGTAGGGCTCGTGGATGAAGATGGAAAAATAAAGACTTGAATCCGGACGCAAGACACCAATAAACACTTGACCCTAACAACTAACCTTCCCTAAACTGTCCCTTAAGCTGACCCTATCACCAGACACCCTTGATGATATCCCTACCAATGTCCCTCATTATGGTGACCTTACCCAAACAGCTCAAAACTACAAAAAAGAATTTGGGAATAGACACACGGCAAGACTGACACAGGGCGGAACAGAATGGACAGAGAGCCAAGACAAATTGGGGTCTAACAAAGGGGTACAGATAACTAAGCAAAACAGTATTGAATGCAACAAGCTCAAAAGTCATAGGACCACATGTATGAATCTGTTTAGGTCTAAAACTCACTTTTTTGTCCATAGTAAACTATGGGCAAAAGAGTGAGGTTTTAGACCAAAACCGGTTCATACATGTGGCCCATAATCTCTCAGCTACCAGTAGTAGACAGGATTGAAGACCAGAGAAATGAACATGAGGCAAGACACATGAACAGAGCTTCCATCATCAATTCCTTTCATACAATCAAGCCAAGTACATTATATAGTAGCTAGCAATTAACCGATTCTTCTGTCATGACTTGCAGACAAATTCCGAAAATTGCTCAACTTTGCATTAAAGGGGTTGTCTCACTACATTGGTTCACCTCAGTCCTGTTTTCTTGGTTTCCTTTTGAATTCAGGGGCGTGTTTACTGGCTTCTACTAGGCTGCAGTAGAATCCAGGTCTGTAGCTACAGCAACCAGCGCTGGCAGCCTATCAGGAGAGATTGAACAGATCTGTAGCTATAGCGACCAGTGCTGGCAGCCTATCAGGAGAGATTGAACAGATCTGTAGCTATAGAGACCAGCACTGGCAGCCTATCAGGAAAGATCAAACAGGTCTGTAGCTATAGCGACCAGTGCTGGCAGCCTATCAGGAGAGATTGAACAGGTCTGTAGCTATAGCAACCAGTGCTGGCAGCCTCTCAGGAGAGATCAACCAGGTCTGTAGCTATAGCAACCAGTGCTGGCAGCCTATCAGGAGAGATTGAACAGGTCTGTAGCTATAGCAACCAGTGTTGGCAGCCTATCAGGAGAGATAAAACAGGTCTGTAGCTATAGCAACCAGTGCTGGCAGCCTATCGGGAGAGATAAACAGTCTGTAGCTATAGCACCCAGTGCTGGCAGCCTATGAGGAGAGATTGAACAGGTCTGTATCTATAGCAACCAGTGCTGGCAGCCTGAACACAGTCTGTAGCTATAGGCAACAGTGCAGGCATCCTATAGGAGAGTTTTGAACAGGTCTGTATCTATAGCAACCATTTGCTGGCAGCCTTGAGGAGTAGATTGAACAGGTCTGTAGCTATAGGGACCTGAGGAGCTGATGCAGCCCATACAAGAGGGGATATCTAGGAATAGGTAGGACACTGGTAATGGACACATATTGCAAAGCGACTTTCTTTTGCAAGATCTTTAACATAAAAAGCAGCAACCCCTGTAGTGAGACAACCCCTTTAAGCTCCAGGTCTGAAAATGCCTCAATGACCAGCATTTTTATTTCTTTTTTTTTTTACTTTTTGCCTCCTACGTTTCAACAGTTGTAACGTTTTAATGTTTTTTTTAATGACACAATTGTACGAGGACTTGTTTTATATGGATAAACTTGTTTTTTTGGGGGGGCATAGTTTGAGTTTACATATAAATTATTCCAGAATTATTGGACACATATTGCAAAGTGACTTGTTTTTGCAAGATCTTTAACATAAAAAGCAGTGATCCCTGTAGTGAGACAACCCCTTTAAGGAACAATTTTACAAAATTCAGTGCGACGCGTCCATGTCTGCAACTGCCTACTGGTCTTTTGTAAGTTGCACTCCTTGGATGCTCTCCACCCACTCCATACTCTAATGTGCCTTGTGCATGCTCCTTGTCCCTGCTATCTCTAAGGGTATATTCACATGACAGACCAGTATCAAAACAGCTTCAAAACCTCGCCTGAAATGCGCTTCTTCAGAAGAGGTTTTGGCGAGGTTTTTGGGCTACGCATTTTAGTCATGTTTTTAGGCGCGGTTTTTGGCACAGTTTTATCATGACCAGCCTACAACATTACAGCTTTACAAACTGCGTCCAAAACCGTGTCACAACTGAGCCAAAAGCCACACTGATGTTTTGGATGAAGTTTTGAAGCTCTCCATTCATTGCTATGGTGATTTTCACCATTGGAAACACTTTAAGAATTGACTGGACAGGACCCAGAACAGCGTCCAAAGAAGTGCGGAAAACGCGTGACAAAAATGCATCCAAAAACGTGTAGTGCGAGCTGCAACTCACTTTTACATAGGAATCAATGAAAATGAACTGGGGGCGTTTGGGAAGCTTTTTGGACGCTGTTCTCCGAAAACCGCATCCAACAAGCCTTTGCATGAGGATACCAACTAGAAATACTTGTTTAACCCCTTAAGCCGAACGCCTGAAAAGTAGTTAATGACCAGAACATTTTTTTGTTTTGCCTCCTCGCGTTTCAACAGTTGTAACTTTTTTATTTTTTCAATGACGCAGTTGTACGAGGCCTCGTTTTACTCTCACGCAAGAGAAACAATATCGGGCACCAAGGGGTTAAAGCTTCCTTTTCTATGCACTTATGTTCCTTCAAGCCACAACAACATGGATCACTTTCAGCTGATAAAACCTCCGTTCCCTCAAAATCCCTTGGTGGTGCTCAGCAATGTAAAAGGTAAGCAAAGTCCATTGAGCAATAGAAGAAGTAAAGCGCCACTCACCAATTCCGGGTTTCCGATACTTTATTACAAAATCACATTATTGCGGCATAGGACGGACCAGACGGGTGGTATGAGAACACCAACAATTGTTTTGCTCGATCCCTCGTTTTATTCGGGACAAGTTGTACTTTTTAGGGGAATCGTTTAAGTTCACTTATAAATTATTGTTATTTTTTTCAATATTTTTTTCCATTTTTTTTTTTTTACACCATTCACATTTCACACTTAATAACTTGTTAGATTAATTCTACAGGTCATTACGGTTGTATGCATACCTAATATGTGTAGATTTTTTTGTGTGTGTAATGTATGCACAATTATTTTTTATTAAATATTTATTTTTATTTTATTAGGTTTTTTTTCTTCTTTTTTACACTTTTCATGTTTTATACTTTTTTTTTTAAACACTTAGTAATGTATTAGCATATTCATATATGCTAATACATTATAATCTGTGTCAGTCTGACACAGGCAGTGATCAGGACAGCACGCAGTCTGTCCTAGTCACTGGCTTATTTCAGACAGCCCTGGGGCTACTCTAGGTCCCCAGGGCTGACTGTGTAGCCGTTCCCTGGACTCTGTCAGGTCACCGGGCGTTCCGATCACCCCACAGAGCAGGGAAACCCTTTGATTGCGCTGCGATGATGATCTGCAACAATCAAAGGGTTAAAGCACCGGGGAGCGGAGGTTCCCCCTCTCCCCGGTGCTCACAGGAGCTGCACTGGGATCAGGGCGGTGCAATACAGCCCCGATTTCAGTGCTGCTGCGGCGCCCGAAGCCACAAACTCCGATGTCTGCAGCGACGCCAAAAGACGGTGAGAGGTCGATAAGGAGTTAAAAAAAAAGATAGTAAAATCATTTCTATTGACCTTTTTAATTCATACAACGTGTATTTTCAGAGGTCAGCGTATTCTTCCGGGATACTCCACATCAAAAAACGCATCCAAAACATTTCTATGTCGGATCCCCATCCAAAACTCCATAGAGATAGTCGAAAAGTAGGAAAGTCGTTTTCTGACTGTAAATCCACCAGGAAAAAAAAAAAACAACCTAAAATCCACATGAAATTCCCATCCGATTCGGTTTTTTTAACGGTAGGATCCAATAAGCAAATTTTTTCCCTCTTGTGGACGTACCCCTGCACTGGGACAAAAGGAGGGGAAGAGCAGAAGCAGTGCTTTGATGGATTTCTATGAGATTCTGCAGCAGTCAGCCAGGTGAAGGATTTACACAAACTCCACTGCAGCAAAATGAGACATTCTTAACCAAGAGAAATTAGGAAATTGCTCAATTTTGTTGTTAGGAACAATAAGGAGCAGAGAGCTGGCAGAAGCAGCCCTTTGATGGATTTCTATGAGATTCTGCAGCACAGTCAGCCAGGTGAAGGATTTACACAAACTCCACTTATGTCAATTTCTCAATTTTGCTGTTAGGAACAATAAGAAAAATTTTTTGACGGTGTCAATATCCTTTTAAACATTTTTATCGTGTGTTAAGTTACGGTAACTCCCCAGCAGAAGTAAAAGCAGATGTCCGCTGATGACTTTCTAATTGATATTTAATTTTTCAGTAACATATAGCAGACAATAGCATTTTAAATGACTGTAGACAAGGGAGACTCTGTTTGGTGAAATGGATAGCGTTGTATAGATTAAGGAAACCTTGTAGTAACAGGTTGAAAACGCAGCTCCTATCTATTCAATCAGGCCGGTCTCGCATTACCACGGCCCTTGATATTTGACAGAGCAAGTCCCCCCTCTTCCTTGATGCGTTTAGCCTTCAACGGGGCAGGACTGCTTCTGTATCTACTGCTGATAATTAAAATTAATTGGAGAGCGCCAAACTCCATCTGTTCTCAAGACCTTGCTGTGATCTCAGCCGCCGAATACAGAAAGATCTAACGTACGTCTCTCGATGACTTTTTTTTTTTTTTTAATTTTTATAACCACTTGACTAAAAATGTACTAGGCTGTAAATATAGTTTTGCATTTCGGTTGCAAACTATGGTGTGTTAATGACACGTTAAAATCTGGATGCCGGGGAAAGAAGGATGAAGTCGTTAGATTTGGGTAATCCTGCCAAGTTATTCTGTGTTCTGTAATTTGTAGGTGTCTATTGAAAGTTGATTATGTATCGGGGATATTGAGTTTTGAAGTTGCAGTTTCAGCTAAATACTTACAATCCAACTCATTTCAATCCTTACACACTCACTGCTGAGCGAGTGTTCAACCCCAGGTGCTGTCATTCTACTCCCGTCCTCTGTACTCCTTTGTAATCACACAACACTCACTGCTGACGAATGTTCAACCCCAGGTGCTGTCATTCTATTCCCGTCCTCTGTCCTCCTTAGTAATCACACACACTCTCTGCAGAGCGAGTGTAAAACCCCAGGTGCTGTCACTCTACTCCTGTCCTCTGTACTCCGTAGTAATCACACACACTCACTGCTTAGCAAGTGTTCATACCCAGGTGCTGTCATTCTACTCCCGTCCTCTGTACTCCTTAGTAATCACACACACTCACTGCTTAGCAAGTGTTCAACCCCAGCGCTGTCATTCTACTCCTGTCCGCTGTAAATCCTTAGTAATCACACAAACTCACTGCTGAGGCAAGGGGTCAATCCCCAGGTGCTGTCATTTTACTCCTGTCTATACTCCTTAGTAATCACACACACTCACTGCGAGCGAAGTGTTCAACCCCCAGCTGCAGTCATTCTACCCTTGTACTCTGTCTCCTTAGTAATCACACAAACTCACTGCTGAGCGAGTGTTTTAACCCCAGGTCTGTCATTTTTCTCCCCCCCTCTGTACTCCTTAGTGATCACACACACTCGCTGCTGAGCGAGTGTTCACCCCCAGGTGCTGTAATTCTTCTCCCGCCCTCTGTACTCCTTAGTTATTAGTCAAACAGTGCAAATAAATAAAAAGAAAAAAGAAACCTAAATCAAGTATGTGCACTGAGACTGACTTTGTGGCTAAGCCTCTTTAAATTTGGATTGAGATCATTTTTAGATGAATGTTGGTAAGAGCTCATTAAGAAAAATTAATGGAGCTACTATTTCTCATGGAAGAGACCCATATATGCAAATAAGAGCAAACCAGAGTCTCGTCCAAGTGGATGAATCACCGATCTGGAGTCAGCTGCTCCTGATTTATTGTTTCTCATCAGTATTAAGCAGGATATCACTTGGTTTGACAGATGCCATAGAGGCAGTTCAGGGATGGTTGTGTTCCTCATTGAAGGGACTCAGTTTGTGCATGGAGACTTATTTGACTTTTTTCTCAATTAAGGATTGCCAAATGAGGTATAATGTTGGAGTAGCGTCTTATCTGAACTGAGGTCACCTTGTCGCTGGTGGATGGGCTCTTGCAATTTTTTATCAAAAATGTGCGCTGAGAACCTAAAATTTTCATGAAGTCAAAAAGTTGCACTCGTTCCTATTGTGGCAGAGCGACCATAGGTGGTCGCATGGCGCTCCACTCTCAGGTGGCAGACCACGCCCCCAGAACAGCTGTAGAAGAAGGCTTTTTATAGGCCTGGACAAAACCCTGGAACTGGAACTTGGGAACAGCCACCCACTCAACTGCAGCTGTTTTGGGAAAGCCAACCCATAATGGCTGGACATCAGCCGTACAACGTACGAGTGTCAGCGACCTAATGTTGCTGACCGACAACACCTGGCTTCCCCCACCGAGACCAGGCCCTTGGTGGTACGTTTCTAGCAGGTCTCTCCACCTAGTGGCAGCAACATGCGACCACCTATGGTCGTTCTACCACACTATGTTCATGTTTTCTGTCTCTTTGCGTTTGTAGACCTGCTGATATTGTGTTGTGTTTGAGCTGCCCTAAGGGTATCTCCTCAGCCAACCAGTGCTCTGCTCTGTACTGATGAGGAGCAAGAACCCTGAAACGGGGGTCTCCTCTTTTTTAAGTAGACTCTGATTTGACTTGCATAGGATCATCTTCATCCTTCTGAAGCTAATTTGCATACTTATTTTCCCATGGCGCATTGCCTGAAAATAGGGCTTTATAAACCATCTAGATCTCTCTAATGAGAAATTGAACAGCCCCGGACTTCCATCAAATCAATCTTTCTAGTGCACCAGCACCCTCCACTGTGCTGATGAGGGGCAAAAACCCTGACACTGGTGACTCCTTTTTTTAAGGAGACTCTGGTTTGGCTAATAGAAGATTGTTTTAATCCTTTTGGAAGAAAGCTAATTTGCATACTTATTTTCCCATGAAGCATTGTCTGAATCCAGTGTCGGACTGGGGTGCCTAGGGTCCACCAGTGGAGTTAATTCTCAGGGCCCACCAGTGGAGTGGATTCTAGAGGCCTACCAGTGGAGTTGATTCTAGGGGCCTACCAGTGGAGTTGATTCTAGGGGCCTACCAGTGGAGTTGATTCTAGGGGCCTACCAGTGGAGTTGATTCTAGGGGCCCACCAGTGGAGTTGATTCTAGGGGCCCACCAGTGGAGTTGATTCTTGGGGCCCACCAGTAGAGTTGATTCTGGAGCCTACTAGTGGAGTTGATTCTTGGGGCCCACCAGTAGAGTTGATTCTGGGGCCTACCAGTGGAGTTGATTCTGGGGCCTACCAGTGGAGTTGATTCTGGGGCCTTCCAGTGGAGTTGATTCTAGGGCCTTCCAGTGGAGTTGATTCTAGGGGCCTACCAGTGGAGTTGATTCTAGGGGCCTACCAGTGGAGTTGATTCTAGGGGCCTACCAGTGGCGTTGATTCTAGGGGCCTACCAGTGGCGTTGATTCTAGGGGCCTACCAGTGGCGTTGATTCTAGGGGCCTACCAGTGGCGTTGATTCTAGGGGCCTACCAGTGGAGTTGATTCTAGGGGCCTACCAGTGGAGTTGATTCTAGGGGCCTACCAGTGGAGTTGATTCTAGGGGCCTACCAGTGGAGTTGATTCTAGGGGCCTACCAGTGGAGTTGATTCTTGGGGCCCACCAGTGGAGTTGATTCTAGGGCCCACCATTGGAGTTGATTCTAGGTGCCCACCAATGGAGCTGATTCTTGGCACCCACCAGTGGAGTTAATTCTTGGGCTCCACCAGTGGAGGTGATTCTGGGGGCCCACGAGTGGAGGTGATTCTGGGGGCCCACGAGTGGAGGTGATTCTGGGGGCCCACGAGTGGAGTTGATTCTTGGGCCCACCAGTGGAGATGTTTCTTGGAGCCCACCATACAAGTACTGTTGATCACTCTACATATCTCTTATACTCTGCCTCTTGCTTTTTGCCCCTTTCTCTCTGCCTTTCTGTTTCTCCCAAGGAGGTCTATGCAGTTTAAAAGAAACTTCAGGTCTGCCATGCTCAGGGGCCCACCGGGGAATTCCCCTGTACCCCTGTGGGTCCATCCAAGCCTGCCTGAATTTAAGTCTTCATAAACCAACGAGGTCTCTCCCATGAGAAGTAGAACAGCCCCTGACTTTCATCAAATGCACCTTTCTAGTGCACTAGCACCCTTCTCTGCATTGATGAGGTGCAAGAACCCTGAAACAAGAGTCTCCTTTTTTTTTTTTAAGGAGACTCAGGTATGGCTAATATAAGATCTTTTAGAAAAGTGCTAATTTGCATACTTCTTTTCCCATGGAGCATTGCCTGAAAATAAGGGTTTATAAACCAACTAGATCTCTCTAAGGAGACTCTATTATGGCTAATATATGATTTTTTGCATCTTTCTCGAAAAGAGCTAATTTGCATACTTATTTTCCCATGATCTTTAGAAACCAACTCTCTCTAATGTGAAATAGAACCACCCCTGAGAACAAATCCATCGTTCTAGTCCACCAGCCCCCTGTTCTGTCCTAATGAGGGACAAGAACTCCGCAACAGGTGTCTACAGATGGGAGACTCTTCCTTTTATGAGATTTTTTAATAAAATGATTTGCATATATTGCATATTTGCATACTTGTTTTCCCATGAAGCATTGCCTGAAAATAAGTGTTTATAAATCAACTAGATCTCTCTAATGAGAAATAGAAAAACCTCTGACTTGCATCAAATGCACTGATGAGGGGCAAGAACCCTGAAACAAGTCTCCTCTTTTTCTTAAGGAGAGTCGGGGATAAGATTTTTTTGCATCTTTCTAGAAAAGTGCTAATTTGCATACTTCTTTTCCCATGGAGCATTGCCTGAAAATAAGGGTTTATAAACCAACTACATCTCTCTAAGGAGACTCTATTATGGCTAATATAAGATTTTTTGCATCTTTCTAGAAAATAGCTCATTTGCATACTTATTTTCCCATGATCTTTAGAAACCAACTCTCTCTAATGTGAAATAGAACCGCCCCTGAGAACAAATCCATCGTTCTGGTCCACCAGCCCCCTGTTCTCTCCTAATGAGGGGCAAGAACTCCGCAACAGGTGTCTACAGATGGGAGACTCTTCCTTTTATGAGATTTTTTAATAAAATTATTTTCATATATTGCATATTTGCATACTTGTTTTCCCATGGAGCACTGCCTGAAAATAAGGGTTTATAAACCAACTAGCTCTCTCTAATGAGAAATTGAAGAGCCCCTGACTTGCATCAAATGCACTGATGAGGGGCAAGAACCCTGAAACAAGAGTCTCCTCTTTTTTTTTAAGGAGACTCTATTATGACTAATATAAGATTTTTTTGCATCTTTCTAGAAAAGAGCTAATTTGCATACTTCTTTTCCCATGGAGCATTGCCTGAAAATAAGGGTTTATAAACCAACTACATCTCTCTAAGGAGACTCTTTTATGGCTAATATAAGACTTTTTGCATCTTTCTAGAAAAGAGCTCATTTGCATACTTATCTTCCCATGATCTTTAGAAACCAACTCTCTCTAATGTGAAATAGAACCGCCCCTGAGAACAAATCCATCGTTCTAGTCCACCAGCCCCCTGTTCTATCCTAATGAGGGGCAAGAACTCCGCAACAGGTGTCTACAGATGGGAGACTCTTCCTTTTTATGATATTTTTGAATAAAATTATTTGCATATATATTTGCATACTTATTTTCCCATGGAGCATTGCCTGAAATAGGGATTTATAAACCAACTAGGTCTCTCTAATGTGAAACTGAACAGCCCCTGACTTGCATCAAAAGCACTGATGAGGGGCAAGATCCCTGAGTCTCCTTAAAAAAAAACAAAAAAAAACCAAAGAGACTCTGGTATGGCTAATGAGGTCATTTGCATCCTTATTTTCCCATGTTCCTTAGAAACCGACTCTCTCCAATGTGAAATAGAACCACCCATGACTTCAAATCCATCTTTCTAGTCAACCAGCCCCCTGTTCTGTCCTAATGAGGGGCAAGAACTCCAAAACACGTGGGAGACTTCCTTTTTTGAGATTGCTTGTATAAAATTATTTGCATATATTCCATATTTTTTTTAAAAATAATGTGCTTCTTATTAGTTCTGTGCACACCCCCTGCCTAGAGCACTATGTCGGCATCCTGGAGTATCCAGCCCCACTGCCTGGACCTGCCCACCTTTCGAGTTTTATTAGCTTTCACTGCTTAATTTTTCTCCAAATTCGTGTCTCTTCCAAATAGTGAATTTCTATCCACAAAAAACGTAAAATTTTAAATTCACGGAAGAAAAAAAAAAACAAAAAAACCTGCCGAGTTAACGTTTGAATGTGAATGACATTAATGCCTCAGCATTTAGAGCCATAAGCAACGCTTTCCACCTACACACTCTTCCCGGTGACAGATGATATACAGTAGACTGCTAACAGGGAGACGAGAACAAGGGCTTGCTAATAAATAAGGATAACAAAATCGGAACACACAGGGCTGAACATTGCGATTTCTGTTTACCTCGTAAATACCTGTTTACCTTTAACCCCTTAAGCCGAACGCCTGAAAAGTAGTTAATGACCAGAACTTTTTTTTAGTTTTTGCCTCCTTGCGTTTCAACAGTTGTTTTTTTATTTTTTCAATGACGCAGTTGTACGAGGTCTCGTTTTATTCGGGACAAGTTGTACTTTATGGGGGAATAGTTTAAGTTCACTTATAAATAATTGCAGAATTTTTTTAAATTTTTAATTTTTTTTTTTTTTTTAATTTTTTTTACACCATTCACATTTCACACTTAATAACGTATTAGATGAATTCTACAGGTTATTACGGTCGTTTGGATACCTAATACGTGTAGGGTTTTTTTGTGCGTGTAATATATTCACAATTATTTTTTATTAAATATTTATTTTTATTTTATTATTTTGTTATTTTTTTTTACACTTTATCTGTTTTTTTTTTTTACTTTTTTTTTTAAATCCCATGAAGGGAGAACTGATTTACATTTTTTTGTTTGTTTACACTTAGTAATGTATTAGCATATTCATATATGCTAATACATTGTAATCTGTGTCAGTCTGACACAGGCAGTGATCAGGACAGCTTACAGTCTGCCCTGATCACTGGCTTCATACACAGACAGTCCTGGGGCTACTCTAGGTCCCCAGGGCTGACTGTTCAGCCGTTCCCCGGGCTCTGTCGGGTCACCGGGTGTTCCGATCACCCGGCAGAGCAGGGAAACCCTTTGATTGTGCTGTAGTGACGATCCGCCGCAATCAAAGGGTTAAAGCACCGGGGAGTGGAGGTTTCCCCCACTCCCCGGTGCTTGCGGGAGCTGCGCTGGGAACAGGGTTGTGTAGTACAGCCCCGATCTCAACGCTGCTGCGGAGCCCGGGCACTGCAAACCCCGATGTCTGCAGCAACGTCGATAGACATAGCTGCAGACGAACGACCTGCACCAGCCGATGCCAAAAGACGTGGGCGGTCGTTAAGGAGTTAAAAGGGGTTGTCTCACTAAAAAGATTACAGTGTAAAATGAGGGGAACCGAAATGGAAGCATGTCCGTCCTTGGCTGCCATTAGCGAAGTGCTGTGGTTTATGAGAACGGGCTGCGTTATGTTTGCATAGCAACCATGTTGAAGCCCAGGTTGGGTTCCACCCAGGCAGGGCTGGGACCAGGTGTTCAGGTCCCCTAGGCAAATAAGGCAAATAGCGCCCAACCCCTCACCTCTAAATGTAAAATTCCGCCCACTCCATACCTCCTTCCTGCCTGGGATGAAGTGGAGCCCTAGATGGTCGCCTACCTTCACCTACCCATCGTCCCAGCCCTGCGCCCAGATAATGTGTTACTAGCTATCGGCTGAGCGGCATGTTCCGCCAGGTCACAGACGGGAGCTCACACAGTATACATGTGGATGCAGAGCAGTGTACAGGTCGCATGCAGGAAAGAGAGAGAGAACAGAGCGAACACAGCTGTACTGTGCAGTCCCACGTGAAACACTTTTGTGGAACAGATGTGAAGTCCGCGTAAACGACTTTTGTGACACAAATGAGCAGTCCCACGTAAATCACAGAGTGTACAGCTGTGCTGTACAGTCCCACGCAAATCCCTTTTGTGACACATGCGGAGACCCACGTAAATCACAGACAGAACACAGCTGTACTGCGCAGTCCCACATAAATCACAGAACACAGCTGTTCTGTACAGTCCCACGAAAATCCCTTTTGTGGCCGATGCGGAGACCCACGTATATCACACAGTGCACAGCTGTAACACACAGTCCCACATAAATCACAGAACACAGCTGTACTGTGCAGTCCCACGTTACTCCCTTTTGTGACACAGATGAGCAGTCCCACAAAAATCAGACAGAGAACACAGCTGTACTGTGCAGTCCCATGTAAAACACTTGTGACGCAGATGTGCAGTCCCACGTAAATCAGAACACAGCTGTACCGTGCAGTCCCACGTTAATCCCTTTTGTGACACAGATGCGCAGTCCAACGTAAATCAGAGAGAACTACCGTATTGTGCAGTTCCACGTAAAACACTTGTTGCACAGATGTGCAGTCCCAAGTAAAACACTTGTTGCACAGATGTGCAGTCCCATGCTAATCATAGGGTACAGCTGTACTGTGCAGTCCCATGTAAATAACTTGTGACTCAGATGTGCATTCCCACCTAAATCACAGAGAGAACACAGCTGTACTGTGCAGTCCCACATAAAACACTTTTGTGAGACAAATTTGCAGTCCCAGCTAAAGCACTTGTGAAAAAGATGTGCAGTCCTATGTAAACAGATAAAGCATATAGTTTTGTTCTGTATCTATGTGTGAGAGAGAAAAAGCACCAATCTTTCTCAGAGTCCTGAATGTCAAATCCCCATTCTCATTTGGTCCTGTTTTAATGTCCTAATAAACTGTATCTATAATTTATCAGTCTAGCGCCCTCTTTTTTTCCCCTTTATCACACTATAATTTAGTTGTGAATTTTTAATATATCACATTCTAGTTACAAAGTATTTAGCGAAATATAGAAATTTAGATATACACTATGGAGTTACATTTAGTTTTTCACTTCCAATGATTCCTTACGCTATGTCTACACATTGTGTCTTTTGCTATGTGCACATAGTCTGTCTTGAACAGCTGAGAACCTCTCCCTTCCCCCCAGCTCACACAGAATGAATCCTCACATGCTCACAGAAGATACTCCCTGCTGGGAGGAGAAACACGCCCCTCCATTTCACAAGCTCTGCTTGTAAGCCAACACAAAAGGCTGCGAAATGCTGTAGCGAGACAACCCCTTAATGGGAGCGGCAAATATACAGAGCCTTAGTTTCTGTATCTTTGCCGCTCTCATCGACTCTGTAGATTTGGCACTCTCCTGGATTGTGTATCTCTGCCGCTCCCCTACACTCTGTATCTCTGCCGCTCCCCTACACTCTGTATCTCTGCCGCTCCCCTAGACCCTGTATCTCTGCCGCTCCCCTAGACCCTGTATCTCTGCCGCTCCCCTAGACCCTGTATCTCTGCCGCTCCCCTAGACCCTGTATCTCTGCCGCTCCCCTAGACTCTGTATCTCTGCCGCTCCCCTACACTCTGTATCTCTGCCGCTCCCCTACACTCTGTATCTCTGCTGCTCCCCGCCGCTCCCCTACACTCTGTATCTCTGCTGCTCCCCGCCGCTCCCCTACACTCTGTATCTCTGCCGCTCCCCTACACTCTGTATCTCTGCCGCTCCCCTACACTCTGTATCTCTGCCGCTCCCCTACACTCTGTATCTCTGCCGCTCCCCTACACTCTGTATCTCTGCCGCTCCCCTACACTCTGTATCTCTGCCGCTCCCCTACACTCTGTATCTCTGCCGCTCCCCTACACTCTGTATCTCTGCCGCTCCCCTACACTCTGTATCTCTGCCGCTCCTCTACACTCTGTATCTCTGCCGCTCCCCTACACTCTGTATCTCTGCTGCTCCCCGCCGCTCCCCTACACTCTGTATCTCTGCTGCTCCCCACCTCTCCCCTACACTCTGTATCTTTGCCCCCCCATAGACTTTGCATCTTTTTACTGATTCCATAGACTGTGTGTTGTTGCCAGACCCATAGACTTTGAATGGAGCTTCATTCAAAGACTTCCTCCCTGCACTAGGGGAAACTTGTTCCTTTTTTATTCATTGATGGGGTCTCTCAGTGGTTGCATCTCCAGTGATGGGACATTTATCGCATATCCAGTAAATAGCTGATAAATACCTATGGTGGGACAACCCCTTTAAGGTGGATTAACCCTTTAAACGATGAACCTGTTCGTGCTGCATTGTCATTTGCAGACTGATTTTTTTGAAAGGTAAATTTGGGGGACATTTTGCAGTCCTATCCATTTAAAAGTTTACGGGCCGCCAAGGAGGAGATTCGATGTGAGTAAAAATGACTGACGCATTGGATCGGTCACTCTGTGTCCAAATATTGCATCCAAGTCCATAATGATTGCAGGCAAGGAATAGGACGCTCCTTTGCCAGTCTTTTGCAGTTTTGGCAAGAGGTGGAGTTTTTCCTTCCTACCCCAAATGCTGTTTATTTTGCACTGGGCCCCGCAGTCATCCAAGAAGAAGAGAATTCTCGGTGAAAATCAAATCAACAGGAAAAAAAAAACCTGTACAGTAAAACATTCATATTTTCAGTGCACGGTTTCCATGGATTTGTACAAGATCGTAACCAGGCTTTGGAGATAGCATGAAATTAGCGCAATATGACCTTTGTTTGCTGCAGAACTCATCTAGAGCGCCAGAGATTAGTGCTGGTTTAACTCCTTGCATGCGGCAGGCACTATGCTCTGTCTATATTGTTGCTGAAGGACCTGTAACATTTCTAACACAGAATTCTATGCGTTTCCATCCCAGTTATTTCATTGTATATGTTCTATTACGTCTAATTTCATCTGTTTTTTTTTTTTTTTTCATTTTTGTTGTCTTTTTTTCTTTTCTTGGTGTTATTGTAGATGAGGGACCTAATGTCAGATTACAGAAATCAGGGTGTACAGGGTGTTTTTGTTTTTTTTAGAATAGTTAGACTAGGGTTCTATGTTTATCTCCTTGCATGCTGCCGCATAGTTGTTCAGTAGCCACTATATTCTGTCCACATTGTTGCTGAAGAACCTGCCAGATTTGTTATACTGAATTCTATACATTTCCATTCCAGTTATCTCATTATGTATTTTCTATTGTCTAAGATTTTGTTCTGTTTTTTTCTCTTCTTTGTTTTTTTATTTTTCGCCTTTTGGTTTGTGTCGTCTTCTTGGTTTGTTCGTGTCGTCTTTTTGGTTTGTGTAGTATCTTTGGTTGTTTGGTGTCGTCTTTTTAGTTGGTTGGTATCTTCTTTTTGGTTGGTGTCGTCTTTTTGTTTGGCTTTGTCTTTTTGGTTTGTTTCGTGTTGTATTTTTGGTTGGTGTCGTCTTTTTGTTTCGTGCCGTCTTTTTGTTTCGTGCCGTCTTTTTGGTTGGCGTCGTCTTCTTTTTGGTTGCTTGGTGTTGTCTTTTTGGTTTGTTTCGTGTCGTCTTTTTGGTTGGTGTCGTCGTTTTGGTTGGTGTCATCTCTTTGGTTGGTTGGTGTCGTCTTTTTGGTTGGTTGGTGTCGTCTTTTTGTTTCGTGTCGTCTTTTTGTTTTGTGTCGTCTTTTTGTTTCGTGTCGTCTTTTTGTTTAGCTTCATGTCATCTTTTTGGTTGGTGTCATCTTGTTGGTTGGTGTCTTCTTTTTGGTTGGTTGGTGTCGTCTTTTTCGTTTGTTTCGTGTCGTCGTTTGATTTGTATCGTGTTTTTGGTTGGTATCTTCTTTTTGGTTGGGGTCGTCTTTTTGGTTGGTTGGTGTCGTCTTTTTGGTTGGTTGGTGTCGTCTTTTTGGTTGGTTGGTGTCGTCTTTTTGTTTTGTGTCGTCTTTTTGTTTTGTTTTGTGTCTTTTTATTTCGTGTCGTCTTTTTGTTTAGCTTTATGTCATCTTTTTGGTTGGTGTCATCTTGTTGGTTGGTGTCGTCTTTTTGGTTGGTTGGTGTCGTCTTTTTTGTTTGTTTCGTGTCGTCTTTTTGGTTGGTGTCGTCTTTTTGGTTGGTGTCGTCTTTTTGGTTGGTGTCGTCTTTTTGGTTGGTGTCGTCTTTTTGGTTGGTGTCGTCTTTTTGGTTGGTGTCGTCTTTTTGGTTTGGTTGGTGTCGTCTTTTTGGTTTGTTTCGTGTCGTCATTTGGTTTGTGTCGTGTTTTAGGTTGGTTCGTGTCGTCTTTTGGTTTGTGTTGACTTTTTGTTGTTTTTTTTTGCTTTTGCTTTTTATCTATGCTATTTTTGTACCCTAGGGACCTAACCGCAGGTCACAGTGAACAAGGTATACAGTTTGTTTTTGTATTTTGTTTTTTTTTAGAATAGTTAAAGGGAATGTGTCATCAAAAAATGACTTATTGTTTAACTCACGTTTTTTAGGAATTTTTGGTTATGTTTTTTTTAATTTTCCAGATCACTTTCAGTATTTTTTTTTAATAATTCTTAAGTCCTGCAGTTTTCACTTTGGCCACTAGGCCTAATAATCGTCTGACACTTCCTGTTCTGTTTAGAGAGCTTTTCAGCAGTGTGCTCATTATCAGCACAAAGAGGGTCAAACTGAAAGGAGACACCATTGTGTACAGATAACACAGGATCCACCTGTCACAAGAGGAGATGTCACAGCTCCCCCTCTCCCCTCCCTTCACAGTGAAAACTCTCCTATACAAGTCTATGGGACAAAATCTGTCTTAAGAATCCAATGTGCATGAAGCTGCTGTAAAGTATCTCTCTGACTGCTGTTAAAGCAGTGCAAGCAAGAATGTCTTCCCCACAATCATATAGACGGCCGAATAGAGAAATCTACAATCAGGAAATAAAAACGACTGAGAGGCAAAGAATATGGATCAGGTTGATTTAATAAATAACATAAAAAAAAATTGGCGACACATTCCCTTTAAGCTAAGGCTCTAAATCTCCAATGGATGCCAGTGGCTTTTTTTTATATATGGAAATTCGTGGAACTTGCACAAGTAGAATCATATCCACAGATTCAATATGAGGATTTGCAGTCAGTAAGATGAGCAGTGAATTCAATAAATATCCTCTACTTGCTGCAGAGATTTTCTGTGGGGAAACTGACCCGCTGGCCGGATGTTTAAAATGCAAAGCATGTGAATTTCTTCCGTGTTTTATCAATGGGGATTATACCACAATGTATGCAGAGGGGGGAATCTGCAATAAGGGTAGTTCCACGCATTGCATTTTTCACCTTTTTTTTATTTTTTTCTTGCAAAACCTGCATTGATCATATGTTAGCTCACGTCAATAGGCAAATATGAAACGCCCTTTTTTATTTGCGGTATTATTTTGCACTTTGGGTTTGTTTTTGGGGTTTTTGTTTGCATCTGTTGCAGTTCTTTCAAAGCGCAGCATGCTGTAGAAGAATTTGGTTTTTTGTCTCTCTATAGACCTAATTGTGTGTTTTTTCGGGCACCAAAATAAGGCTTGTGTGTTGCATTTTGCGTGTTTTTGTAGTGTTTTTCCACCTTGCAAATCATTTGTTAGGTCAACTGATTTATGATGGGAAAAATGCACCAGAAAAAAACCCCAAAAATGTACCTACACACTTTTCTTTTTGTTTTTGCACAAAAATTTCATGAAAAAAACTTGAGGCTTAAAGTTTTTTTGGGCGGCCTCAATAAATACCATGCAAAATATAAAGCTCAGTTTCTCACATCCTGCATTTGGATAGGTTAACTTTCAAGATCAACACAGCTCCTACTACTGGCAAACGAGTGTAATGCTAGATCCACACAGTATCGGACAAAAACCGTTGGAAAGTTGACTGTTTTTTTTCCCGATGCACGACCGCGGTTTTTGTCACTGTAAAGAGCACGTTTTGCCCTTACCAGGACGTTCTTTCAGATCTTGGCTTCAGAACTGAATAATTAGAAGACAGTGGAAAAATTACTTTACATTTAGAGCGACGTCCCAATACAAATGTGCCTTCATTTTGGTGTATTATGCACCCAAAAAACTTTTGACGCCATGTTCTCAATATAAATGAACTGTATTGTACCCAAAACTAGGTGCATTACACGCTGGGCACAACACATTGTAATGCGCCTAAAAAGGCACATTACATATAGTAGCAATGATACGCTGTGCGCCTCGATTGCACAATTAGGCGCATTAAGTTTACTATGCTCCTAAAATCATCTATGGCGATGCCATTTTTCGGACATGTCGCCCTCGGTGTTCAATGTAATGCACATGTAAAACTTGTAGAGTGACCAGATATACTACAAACTAGTGTAATTATACAAAAGGGAGAATAAACCTCAAATATCAATTTGATTATTTCTGTTTATATATTTTTTTTTTGTTCTCTTCTGAAATGAATGAATAAATTATATAGGGAACTTGAAGAGAAAATATTATTTGTATTGAACAACATAGGGTGAGATGTCTGAAAATTGTCAGTGCTACGTCAGTTTTTAGGCGCATTAAATAAGTGTAAAGTGCGCCAGAAAGTCCGACCCTACAAAAATCTGGCGTCAGGTATACCTCGCATAGTAAACGTAATGCGCCTAAAAATGATGCATGTGTTGGGCGCATTACAAGTATGTGTTGGGCGCATTTCATATACTTGTAATGATAAGCTATGCGCCTCCGTGCGTGATGTGCCTCAATAGGGGCATTACATACTCTACCAATGATATGTTTTGTGCCACGATTAGCGCAAATCTCATAACATATCATTAGAAGCATATATAATGCCCCTATCAAGGCACATCACGCACAGAGGTGCATAGCTTATCATTACAAGTATATGAAATGCGCCTAACACATACTTGTAACGCGCCTAACACATGCTTGTAATGCACCTAACACATACTTGTAACGCGCCTAACACATGCTTGTAATCCACATAACACATACTTGTAATGCACCTAACACATACTTGTAATGCACATAACACATGCTTGTAATCCACATAACACATGCTTGTAATCCACATAACACATACTTGTAATCATAGTTGCCAACTTTTGAAAATGAAAAAGCAGGAGAATCTAGTGGGCGGCGCGCGTAGCGCGCCGCGGCAAAAATTTGCATGACCACGCCCATCTTGTCGGTATGCCACGCCCCTTCAAAAAGCCACACCCCCTCCACCTAACTGCATAACGGCTTTGGAAGAAAGCCAGGTAGATGCCCTTATAGCCAGGTAGTAGCCCCCCATAACCAGGTAGTGCCCCTTACAGGCTGGTAGATGCCCCCCTTGTAGCCAAGTAGATGCCCCCTCTGTAGCCAGGTAGAGCCAAATTTGTAGCCAGGTAGGTGCCCCCCCTTTGTTAGCCAGGTAGGTGCCCCCATTGTTAGCCAGGTAGGTGCCCCCATTGTTAGCCAGGTAGGTGCCCCCATTGTTAGCCAGGTAGTGCCCCCATTGGTTGCCAGGTAGTGCCCCCATCTGGTTGCCAGGTAGATGTCCCCTCTGTTGCCAGGTAGTGCCCCCCTGGTTGCCAGGTAGTGCCCCCATCTGTTAGCCAGGTAGTGCCCCCATCTGTTAGCCAGGTAGTGCCCCCATCTGTTAGTCAGGTAGTGCCCCCTCTGTTGCCAGGTAGTGCCCCCATCTGTTAGCCAAGTAGTGCCCCCATCTGTTAGCCAGGTAGTGCCCCCATTGTTAGCCTGGTAGTGCCCCCATTGTTAGCCTGGTAGTGCCCCCATTGTTAGCCAGGTAGTGCCCCCATTGTTGCCAGGTAGTGCCCCCATTGTTGCCAGGTAGTGCCCCCATTGTTTGCCAGGTAGTGCCCCCATTGTTTGCCAGGTAGTGCCCCCATCTGTTAGCCAGGTAGTGCCCCCATCTGTTAGCCAGGTAGTGCCCCCATCTGTTAGCCAGGTAGTGCCCCCATCTGTTAGCCAGGTAGTGCCCCCATTGTTGCCAGGTAGTGCCCCCTCTGTTGCCAGGTAGTGCCCCCTCTGTTGCCAGGTAGTGCCCCCTCTGTTGCCAGGTAGTGCCCCCCTGTTGCCAGGTAGTGCCCCCCTCTGTTGCCGGGTAGTGCCCCCATCTGTTAGCCGGGTAGTGCCCCCATCTGTTAGCCGGGTAGTGCCCCCTCTGTTGCCAGGTAGATGTCCCCTCTGTTGCCAGGTAGATGTCCCCTCTGTTGCCAGGTAGATGTCCCCTCTGTTGCCAGGTAGATGTCCCCTCTGTTGCCAGGTAGATGTCCCCTCTGTTGCCAGGTAGTGCCCCCATCTGTTGTCAGGTAGTGCCCCCATTGTTGCCAGGTAGTGCCCCCATTGTTGCCCAGGTAGTGCCCCCATCTGTTGCCAGGTAGATGTCCCCTCTGTTGCCAGGTAGTGCCCCCTCTGTTAGCCAGGTAGTGCCCCCTTATGTTAGCCAGGTAGTGCCCCCTCTGTTGCCAGGTAGTGCCCCCTCTGTTGCCAGGTAGTGCCCCCATTGTTGCCAGGTGATGCCCCCATTGTTGCCAGGTAGTTGCCCTCTCTGTTAGCCAGGTAGAGCCCCCTAAAGCTAATAAAAATAAAATAATAAAATCCACTTACCTTACCAGGCTCCTGCAGCGCGGCCGCTCCGGGCGATCTCCTCAGCGGCGCAGGGGGAAGTGAGAGCAGCCGCGCGTCACTCCCCTGCAGCCGCGCGTCACTTCCCCCTGCGCCGCTGACCCGTATGTGCGGCGCACACCCCGGCGCCGGACATACAGGGGGAGGAGGGAGCGATCCCTCCTGCCTCCTCCCCGCACAGTGAGACCGCGGGCGGGTGAGCGGCCGCTGCGGCCGCTTCACCCGCCTGTAGGAGCGGTCCCGCGGCGCAAGAGTAGCGCACCAGCGCTACTCTTGCGCCGCGGTAATTTAAAGGACCCCCGCCGCCTGCAGGCGGCGGGAGGAATGCCACCTCCCCCGGGTGGGCGGGAGGGGACCCCAAATAGCGGGACCCCCCCGCCAAAAACGGGAGAGTTGGCATGTATGCTTGTAATGCACCAAACACATACTTGTAATGCACCTAACACATACTTGTAATGCACCTAACACATACTTGTAATGCACCTAACACATACTTGTAATGCGCCTAACACATACTTGTAATGCACCTAACACATACTTGTAATGCGCCTAACACATACTTGTAATGCACCTAACACATACTTGTAATGCACCTAACACATACTTGTAATGCACCTAACACATACTTGTAATGCTCCTAACACATACTTGTAATGCACCTAACACATACTTGTAATGCACCTAACACATACTTGTAATGCACCTAACACATACTTGTAATGCGCCTAACACATACTTGTAATGCGCCTAACACATACTTGTAATGCACCTAACACATACTTGTAATGCGCCTAACACATACTTGTAATGCGCCTAACACATACTTGTAATGCGCCTAACACATACTTGTAATGCGCCTAACACATACTTGTAATGCGCCTAACACATACTTGTAATGCGCCTAACACATACTTGTAATGCGCCTAACACATACTTGTAATGCGCCTAACCCATACTTGTAATGCGCCTAACCCATACTTGTAATGCGCCTAACCCATACTTGTAATGCGCCTAACCCATACTTGTAATGCGCCTAACACATACTTGTAATGATGCGCTATATAATAATAATAATCTTTATTTATATAGCGCCAACATATTTCGCAGCACTTTACAAGGTAATATGCCTCAATAGACGCATTTCGTTATGAAGGCGCACAGCGCATCATTTTTAGGCGCATTACAATGTGTGGGTCCCAGCATATAATGCGCCTAGTTTTGGTGCACGACAGTTCATTTACATCCAAAATATGGTGTCAGAAGCGGTTTTAGCGCAATACAGACCAAAAAACTGCCGTTGGCGTGTTGGGAAATGTTGCCCATAGTGTCTTACAAGTGCCGTTATAAATAGAAATAAGCCAAAAATACAGCATAAATGCATAAAAAAAAGTTTAGTTAAAGGTTTAGTTGCCTCACCATAAACATTGTGCCATCAATGTCTGATAAGTGCAGGTCCCACCTCTGGGACGCACACCTACCTCAAGAACAAGCCCTGAAGCCTCTTTGTTTTGAATGCTTGGTTGTACTCGGAAATCCCATTGATTTCACTGGGAGAGTCCAGATCCAGACCACTCCTCCATTCAAAAGGGAGGGATTTCAGGACTCCGTTTTTAAATAAGTTACAGTCCTCGAGGTGGGACCCGCACCTATTAGACATTAAAGGCATATCCTATCCATAGGCTGTAAATGTCTTCCCCATTTAAGTGGATCTTCACTTTTCAGACACTGTACCGTTCATATCCTTGGGTTATATCTGGTACAATCACAGAACAACTCAAGATATCTTCTCGGGGTTAATAGATCACAAAAGTCACTGAAATAAATCTAACAACCCAATCTAAAATTTAACTTTTACTTCATTCATATTAAAAGGTTCAATCCCACAAATAATTCATTAAGGTGCCAGATTAGGTATCCTATAGGCATGTAGAGGGGTTAGTGACATGACATATATACTGTACCAGGGCCGTGACGATGGGTAGGCAAAGGTAATCAACCGCCTAGGGCGAAACTTTATCCCAGGGGTGCAAAGAGGTATGGCGTGGGCTGAATTTTCAATTGGGGCAAGGCTTTGGGCCTTATTTGCCTAGGGCACCAGAATACCTTGTTCCAGCCCTGTACTGTACCATAGTTAAACGCTCAAAATTCGGGGTTCGTAATGGACACATAAAATCCCTTGCGCTTTCCGCTGTTACACCCTATCCACAGGAGGAGATATCGCCCCGAAAAGGGCGGCCCCACCTATCAATGGCACGCCCTATATGGTTGCTACGCTTAGTTATGTTCATACATTAACAGATAACCATCACATCTACATTAAAGCCTTATAGGTTACCAATAAATTCAAAATGAACATGAAGCAATAATACAATTCTTCCCGCCCTTTTTCCTCATTCCCAATGCATTTCGCCCTAATACGGTCTAGGGGGGTTCATTAGGAGATCCTTGGAATGGGTCCATGGATACAGGACATCTATCTAGCATTCACTGGTAACAAAATATCGATATGCTATAAATGTCTACCCCCTTTAAGTGGGTCTTCATTTTCCAGACACGGTACTATTCATATCCTTGGGTTGTGTCTGGGGTTATCCAGCTTTGTCTCTCTTTCTTAAAATTGGGATAGGGAAGCTATATTAAAATAAATCTGAAAAACATACTTTCCCCACTCAGTTTGGTTCTAGCAAGAATGATGCCAGCCACCTCTCCTCTCCCTTGACATCTGCCATCGGAGAAGAGCAGGTAGACCGCCATCCATGTAGTCAGACAGATTTTATCCCTACAAAACCCTACAAAACAGAAGGATCGGGCATGTTGAAATCCAACAGCCAATTCTCATCTCCATTGACGTCTGCCATCGGAGAAGAGTAGGTAGGCCGCCATCCAAAAGCTGCCTTTTTTTGGATGCTCTCCTGTGAGTTCTGATCTGCTGTTTTCAGACTTATGACCCCCACTGCTGTTATCTTTAACATTTAGAGAAGGGAAGAGAACAGCAGAGAGCCCCACCTAAAACAGAAGCAATACTTTGATGGATTTGTTTGAGATTCAGCAGCACCATCAGCTAGGTAAAGGACTTACTCAAACTCCAGAGCAGCAAAATAGTAGAAAATGTTTATTGAAGGCTATTTATAAAGTTCTAATGTAGGAAGCAAATGAACAATTTAAAAAAAATTGTATTGCAAGACTGTCCATGTCCCATTCAGAAGCACCATCAGATAGGTGAAGGACTTACACAAACTCCACGGCAGCAAAATAGTAGAAAATGTTTATTGAAGACTATTTATAAAGTTGCTTTATTTTTCATGTAGGAAACAAATGACCAATTAAAAAAAATTACAGTGCAAGACTGACTATCCATGTCCCATTCAGCAGCACCATCAGCTAGGTGAAGGACTTACACAAACTCCACGGCAGCAAAATAGTAGAAAATGTTTATTGAAGGATATTTATAAAGTTCTAATGTAGGAAGCAAATGAACAATTTTAAAATTGCAGTGCGAGACTGACTATCCATGTCCCATTCAGCAGCACCATCAGCTAGGTGAAGGACTTACACAAACTCCACAGCAGCAAAATAATAGAAAATGTTTATTGAAGTTGCTTTATTTTGCATGTAGGAAACAAGTGAACAATTTAAAAAAATTGCAGTGCAAGAGTGTCCATGTCCCTTAAAATAAAAAAGGAAGGCGACAGGTTCCTTTAATTCCGATCTGCCCTTTGCCTCAGGCACATGAACTTCCTGTAGATTTATTTTCTGAATTGCGGCTCCATATTTTTCTAGGTTAGTCAGAATGATGCAAATGACCTTCACTTTATCACTTTCAAAGCAGGTCAGAAATCTCTGAGCATTGCTTTTGCCAATATCCCCCCCACACTGGGAATGACAGCATGTCAAGCACACAGCATGACACCACGGTCACTGCTGCTACATCTCCCAGTACAAAGGTGGGTAATGGGAAAGCTAATAGAGTTGTAAATCTGTTAAAAGGTAGTGGAAATCCCTATATTGCTAAGCAACCACAGCGAGCTTGATGGCTGCCTGGATACACAAGCTTTGAAGGCATTTTTATGATCAACAAACCTAAAAATGTACAGTAGCCGGCAATGATCTGCCCCTCATAGGATATGTGTCATATTGGGTTATTAAAGATTCCAGTTTTTAGATTTTTTTGGTAAGCAAAAATAATTCTCATGACGTGAGCATCAACTTGTTGCATCAAGTTTAGGATTAGTGTGAAGTCCAACACGTCCTACTATAAGGGTAGCTCTTATGGCTAAATCCTCATTTGGCCAACAGCTATTCCTTCCACCGGCTCCATCCCCTTGATGCATTCTGAATTGAAATTGCGTAAGCTGCTGCCTAACTTCTCTGGTAGAGTTGTATCTCCATACTAAACAGAAGGATCGGACATGTTGAAATCCAACAACCGATTCTCCTCTCCTCTCTTGACATCTGCCATCGGAGAAGAGCAGGTAGACCTCAATCCATTTAGTCAGAGACAGATTTTTATCTCCCTACAAAAGAGAAGGCTTGGGTATGTTGAAATCCAATAGCCAATTCTCCTCTCCCTTGACATCTGCCATTGGAGAAGAGCAGGTAGACCGCCATCCATTTAGTCAGAGACAGATTTTATTTACCTACAAAACAGAAGGATCGGGCATGTTGAAATCCAACAGCCGATTCTCCTCTCCTCTCTTGACATATGCCATTGGAGAAGAGTAGGTAGACCGCCATCCAAAAGCCGCCCCTTTTTGGATTCTCTCCTGTGAGCTCTGATCTGCTGTTTGCAGGCTTCTGACCCCCACTGCTGTTGTCTTTAACACTTAGAGAAGTGAGGAAAACAGCTGAGAGCCCCACTGAAAACAAAAGCAGAACTTTGATGGATTTGTTTGAGATTCAGCAGCACCATCAGCTAGGTGAAGGACTCCACAGCAGCAAAATAGTAGAGATTGTTTATTCAAGACTATTATAAAGTTGCTTTATTTTGCATGTAGGTAGCAAATTAACAATTTAAAAAAATTGCAGTGCAAGACTATCTATGTCCCACTCAGCAGCACCAGCAGCTACGTGAAGGAATTACACAAACTCCATGGCAGCAAAATAGAAGAAAATATTTATTGAAGTCTATTTATAAAGTTCTAATGTAGGAAGCAAATGAACAATTTAAAAAAATTGCAGTGCAAGACTGTCCATGTCCCATCCAGCTGCACCATCATCTAGGGGAAGGACTTACACAAACTCCACGGCAGCAAAGTAGTAGAAAATGTTTATTGAAGACTATTTATAAAGTTTTGCATGTAGGAAGCAAATGCACTGCAATTTTTTTAAATTGTTCATTTGCTTCCTACATGCAAAACTTTATAAATAGTCTTCAATAAATATTTTCTACTATTTTGCTGCCGTGGAGTTTGTGTAAGTCCTTCCCCAAGATGATAGTGCTGCTGAGTGGGACATAGATAGTCTTGCATTGCAATTTTTTAAAATTGTTCAAGACGGTCTATGTCCCATTCAGCAGCGCTATCATCTAGGTGAAGGAAGTACACAAACTCCACGGCAGCAAAATAATAGAAAATATTTATTGAAGGCTATTTATCAAGTTCTAATGTGGGAAGCAAATGAACAATTTAAAGAAGTTGCAGTGCAAGACTGTCCATGTCCCATTCAGCTGCACCATCATCTACGGGAAGGACTTACACAAACTCCACGGCAGCAAAATAGTAGAAAATGTTTATTGAAGACTATTTATAAAGTTTTGCATGTACAGTAGGAACCATGTCCCATTCAGCAGCACCAGCAGCTAGGTGAAGGACTTACACAAACTCCACAGCAGCAAAATAGTAGAAATGTTTTTTAAAGACCATTTATAAAGTTTTGCATGTAGGAAGCAAGTGAACAATTTAAAAAATTGCAGTGCAAGACTGTCCATGTCCCATTCAGCTGCACCATCAGCAAGGTGAAGGACTTGCACAAATTCCACGGCAGCAAAAAAGGAAGGTGACAGGTTCTGTTTAATACTATTAAATCCATCCACAGGAACAAGAAGCAGAAACATCAAGCATTATAGGAAGATGGAGGAATTTGCAGCATTAGTTGATAACACAAAGTTCATGCTCACATCTTGTGCTAGGCTGCAGCTCAATTAAATAACAAAAAAAAATTGTTTCTATGGAAACAACATAGCGAGGACGTTTACTATCTGAGCGACATGTACACACGAGAAGATTTTATTATTATTATTATTAGGTATGTGATCAAAAAGCGTATTTACCGTTCTTTGTTGTATGTTTCTATTAGAGTCGTAGCGAGCGATAGTTAACCACTGTGAGAACATTTGTTTAGCACTCGCATGGGTTTTTACCATCAATGGGGAGCAGAAACTAGTGCAAAGTATTGTATTCTATTTATAAAAAACTATAGCCATCAATTTAGAACTAATTTTTCCCATTCAAGTTTCAGTTTAGGCTTTGATCTAAAAAACAATATTTGGTCTGCACATCCAAAAAGTTTTTTTTTTTTTTTTTTTTTAAACGAGCATAGATGCACAATGGTGTGTCAGCAAAATACAAACACAATCCAATATCAGCAGCACACTACTAGCACTAAAAAGCAATCAAAAGGCACATAGAAACTATTGGAAAAACATTTCTGCTACTTTAAATATATGAAAATTTAAGGTTCTTAGTGTACATTTTTGATCAAAACTGTAATAAGCCTACCTGCCAATCGAGGTCATATTTGCATCAAAATGTGCAAATATTCTTTCGGGGTTGATTGGGAGGACATGTGGCCAGCAGATTTTTTTTAAAAAAATCTACGCCTGTTTATAGCAAGCATAAGTTTAATTTTTTGTCTTTAGGTCAGTTCCAAGATGTACCAAATTAGGTGGTGTGATCCTTTAAATTATGAGCAGTTCACTCACTTATGTGCACATACAAATTTCACTGTGTCAAGAGAGGGTGTGAGCGAATTGCAGGTGGGGCAGTGGTATCATCTCTGCACCAGGAGGAGGGATGACAAGGGGACACTATTTTACTATAAGGAGCACAAAGGTCAACATTTTTTAGTACATGCCTCCAATTAGTGGGTTGTTACTGTTTTCGATAAGAAAAAGGGTTTAATTAAAGCCCCCTTTTTGCCCCTGAATAATAATAGCAAATACAAAAGGGGCACTATTAGTTGGTAGGGGATACTTTGGTGGACACGTAACCCCTTAAGCCCCAGGCCTGAAAAGTAGTTAATGACCAGAAATTTTTTTTAGTTTTTGCCTTCTCGCGTTTTAACAGTTATTATTTTTTCAATGACGCAGTTGTGTGAGGCCACGTTTTATTCGGAACAAGTTGTACTTTATGGGGGAATAGTTTAAGTTCACTGATAAATAATTGCTGAATTTTTTAAAAATTTTTTACATTTTTTTTTAGTTTTTTTTAAATTGTTTTGCAAATAATTCACATTTCACACTAAATTACTTGTTTGATTAATGCTACAGGTTATTATGGTCGTGTAGATACCTAATATGTGTAGGTTTTTTTTGTGTGTAATGTATGCACAATTATTTTTATTAAATATTCATTTATATTTTATTTATTTATTTTACACTTTTTATGTTTCCTTTTTTTTTTTTTTTTTTTTTTTTCAAATCCCCTGAAGAGAGAACGTTTAAATTATTTTTTTTTTACACTTAGTAATGTATTAGCATATTCATATATGCTAATACATTATTATCTGTGTCAGTCTGACACAGGCAGTAATCAGGATAGCACACAGTCTGCCCTGATCACTGACTTGTTACACAGAAAGCCCTGCAGCTACTCTAGATCCCCCGGGCTGACTGTGCAGCCATTCCCCGGGCTCTGTCCCGATCAGCCGACAGAGCAGGGGAAAGCCCTTTGATTACGCTGCGCTGACGATCCGCGGAAATCAAAGGGTTAAAGCACCAGGGAGCGGTAGTATAGCCATGAATGTAGCGCTGCTGCGGCGCCGCAAACTCCGGTGTCTGCAGCGACACCAAAAGACGTCGCTGTAGACGAATGACCTGTACTGCCCGACGCCAAAAGATGGTGTGCGGTCGTTAAGGAGTTAAACTGTTGTAGCGTCTCACTCACCTTTGGACGTCATCTTGGCCCATTTTGGGGGTTTCTTAGCTCAGGGATCGCCGCTTTGGTAAGTGGAATGGCACTCGGACACAGGGATTCTCTTCATATCTGGCCCCAGCCAGCTTTATTCAGGCACAGGAACATAAACAGGTTCAAACAAACAAAATCCTGGGTTGTCTAGCCACTGACTTGAACTTGTAGAGACCCTCTCTACCTGTGGTCTGAACCTACCATTCAGCCACATAAACACATGCTTTTACTAGTCACCACTGGTTCCCTGCTTTTCTCAAGCCTCTGCGGGCCACAGCCTCCCTCCCAGCTCCTCTGCTGCTCCACTCTCAGGTAGCAGACCACGCCCCCTGATCACCTGTAGTCCCAGGCTTTATAGGCCTCTAGAGACCTTCCAAACACCTGTCCTGGAACACGGGGAGTAGACACCCACCCAACACATTGTCCACTCCCGATAAGGAGCCGACCTGCGAATGGCTGAAATGACCAAACTGTTTTACACAGTTGCCAACCGCTTAGTGTTGGTGACACCATACGTGGCTGGCTCCTATCCCACCAAGGCTAGGTAACCTTGGTGGTTTGTTGCTTGCAGGTATCCTGCTCTGCTCCACCTAGGGGCAGAAGCCTTTGACCACCTAAGGTTGCCCTGCCACACTGTATAGGTGGCACAAAGGGGATCATTGTTAATGAGATATATATATATATTGTTACTTCTTTCTTTTTTCCTTTTCTTTCTTCCCCAGTGTGCGTAGAGCCTAATGTAAAGAAAGATTAGGTAGAGAAGACAGTCTCTTGTTATAGTATCTTGAAGAAACCATCTCTTGTTGTAGTATCTTCAAGGGACCGTCTCTTGTAGTATGTTGAAGGGACCGTCTCTTGTAGTATGATCAAGGGAGCGACTGTTCGTGTAGTATTATGATGGGACCGACTGTTGTTGTCGTATTTTGAGGGACCGTCTCTTGTTGTAGTATCTTGATGGGACCTTCTCTTGTTGTTGTATCTTGAAGGGACCGTCTCTTTTTGTAGTGTCATCAAGGGACCGTCTCTTTTTGTAGTATCTTCAAGAGACCGTCTATTGTTGTAGTATCTTCAAGGGACCGTCTCTTGTTGTAGTATCTTCAAGGGACCGTCTCTTGTTGTAGTATCTTCAAGGGACCGTCTCTTGTTGTAGTATCTTCAAGGGACCGTCTCTTGTTGTAGTATCTTCAAGGGACCGTCTATTGGTGTAGTATCTTCAAGGGACCGTGTCTTGGTGTAGTATCTTCAACGGACCGTCTCTTGGTGTAGTATCTTCAAGGGACCGTCTCTTGGTGTAGTATCTTCAACGGACCGTCTCTTGGTGTAGTATCTTCAATGGACCGTCTCTTGGTGTAGTATCTTCAAGGGACCGTCTCTTGGTGTAGTATCTTCAAGGGACCGTCTCTTGGTGTAGTATCTTCAATGGACCGTCTCTTGGTGTAGTATCTTCAAGGGACCGTCTCTTGGTGTAGTATCTTCAAGGGACCGTCTCTTGTTGTAGTATCTTCAAGGGACCGTCTCTTGTTGTAGTATCTTGATGGGACCGTCTCTTGGTGTAGTATCTTGATGGGACCGTCTCTTGTTGTAGTATCTTGATGGGACCGTCTCTTGTTGTAGTATCTTGATGGGACCGTCTCTTGTTGTAGTATCTTGATGGGACCGTCTCTTGTTGTAGTATCTTGATGGGACCGTCTCTTGTTGTAGTATCTTCAAGGGACCGTCTCTTGTTGTAGTATGTTGAAGGGACCGTCTCTTGGTGTAGTATCTTCAAGGGACCGTCTCTTGGTGTAGTATCTCCAAGGGACCGTCTCTTGGTGTAGTATCTTCAACGGACCGTCTCTTGGTGTAGTATCTTCAATGGACCGTCTCTTGTAGTATCTTGATGGGACCGTCTCTTGTTGTAGTATCTTGATGGGACCGTCTCTTGTTGTAGTATCTTCAATGGACCGTCTCTTGGTGTAGTATCTTGAAGAGGACTGTCTTTTGGGTTGTAGTATCTTGAACGGACTGTCTCTTGGTTGTAGTATCTTGATGGGACCGTCTCTTGTTGTAGTATCTTGATGGGACCGTCTCTTGTTGTTGTATCTTCAAGGGACCGTCTCTTGGTGTATTATCTTCAACGGACCGTCTCTTGGTGTAGTTTCTTCAAGGGACCGTCTCTTGGTGTAGTATCTTCAACGGACCGTCTCTTGGTGTAGTATCTTCAACGGACCGTCTCTTGGTGTAGTATCTTCAACGGACCGTCTCTTGGTGTAGTATCTTCAACGGACCGTCTCTTGGTGTAGTATCTTCAAGGGACCGTCTCTTGGTGTGGAGATACCCTTCAAAACGTAAAGACCTTTCTGGTTTTGTAATCTAACGGACCGTCTTTGGGTTGTAGATTTCAACGCCTTCTTTTGGTGTAGTACTTAAAAAGGCCCGTCTCTTGGTGTGTATTTTAAAAACCTCCTTGGGTAGTATTTCTGGCCCGTTCTTGGTGTTAATTTCATGGACCTTCCTTTGGTGTGTTCTTAAATGGAGTCTCTTTTTAGTATCTTAAAGGCCCGTTTTTGGTGGTTCTTAAAGGGACCGTCTTTGGTGTAGTATTTTCAAGGACCGCCCTTTGGTAGTATTTCAAGGGCCCGTTTTTGGGGTGAGTACTTCAAGGGCCCGTTCTTGTGTAGTATCTTTCCCCGTCCTTTTTTGGGTAGTATTTCAAGGACCGTCTCTTGTTTTAAAAAGTGGAGATAAATATCTCTTGGTGTAAAACATTAAAAAGACCGTCTGTCAGTGTAATTGGTTAAGAAGACCTTATCATGATGTAGCTTGTTGAAATAACTACTTCTTGCTTTAATACATTGAGGGAACAATCTCTTAGCATGTCGAAAAGACCATCTTGGTTGAGTATGTTGAGAAGACTACCCCTAGGAGTAATATGTAAAATAAACCTCTGTGTTCTATGAAGAAAAGGCCATTTCTTGGTGTAGTATGTTGAGAAGACCATCTCTCGGTGTAGTATGTCGAGAAGACCATCTCTCGGTGTAGTATGTCGAGAAGACCATCTCTCGGTGTAGTATGTCGAGAAGACCATCTCTCGGGTGACTCGGTCGAGAAGACCAAACTCTCAGGTGTAGTATGTCGAGAAGAACCATCCTCGGTGTAGTATGTCGAGAAGACCATCTCTCGGTGTAGTATGTCGAGAAGACCATCTCTCAGTGTAGTATGTCGAGAAGACCATCTCTCGGTGTAGTATGTCGAGAAGACCATCTCTCGGTGTAGTATGTCGAGAAGACCATCTCTAGGTGTAGTATGTCGAGAACACTCCGTGTAGTAGTCGAGAAGACCATCTCTCGGTGGTAGTATGCGCCTCCTCTATGTCGAGAAGACCACTCCACTTTCCTTCTCGGTGTAGTATGTCGAGAAGACCATCTCTCGTGTAGTATGTCGAGAAGACCATCTCTCGGTGTAGTATGTAGAGAAGACCATCTCTCGGTGTAGTATGTTCGAGAAAGACCATCTCTCTGTGTAGTAAAATCCGTGTAGATGAGAAGACCATCTCTCGGTTAGTATGTGAGAAGACATCTCTCGTTAGTATGTCGAGAAGACCATCTCTCTGGTTTAGTATGTTTGAGAAGACCAAATGGCCACTCGGTTTTAGTATGTTGAGAACACCACCTCTTGGAGTAATATAAAGAATCTCAAATAGACCATCTCTCGGTTAGTATGTTGGACCGGGAAGACCATCTCTTCGGTTATAGTAAATTTGGTTGAGAAGACCATCTCTCGGTTTAGTATGTTGAGAAGACCATCTCTCGATTTAGTATGTTGAGAACACCACCTCTTGGAGTAATATGTCAAATAGACCATCTCTCGGTTTAGTATGTTGAGAAGACCATTTCTCGGTGTAATATGTCAGATAGATCATCTTTCGTCATAAGAACACAACCTTTTGATCTTTTTATTTACATGTAGATAGCCATAGTCCATTTGTTTCATACAGTTCAAAAGTGTTATACGAGTTTCAGCTACCTTTCCATGGAAGACGGTTACAAACATATAAGCAAGTCTCTTACATCGCAGCTTGTCATAATCATCACGATCCTTTTTTGGTAACAACCATTTCGTATTAGATTTTGTTGCCAGGACAAGGCAGTGAAGTGAGTTGTACATGACAGACAGAACTGTACAAGAAAGCATATTCAATTTTAGGGAGCACTGCAGTATGTTGTCACCAGACTGAGGGAGGTGTTATGGCTCCTGGCAGTTCAGTTATTAGTGATCAGCTGAGCATGCGGTTTGCACGTAGACTCCTGTCGGAAGCAGTTGGCTCAGTTAATTCACACTGCATGTAAGGTTGGAGTCGGGGAGAATAAATAAACTGTGAGGCTTCCCCTTTAATTCATAAAAAATATATTTAATCTTCAAGTGTGAACACTGCCTGCTCTCATACCTGCCTTTTGATGTTCGTGGTCTTTGGAGGTCCATCATAGAAACATTCAGTAGCAATATTTCAAGTGCCACATCCTATGCCTCTTGACCACACGTGGTAAGGCGGTGGAATTTACATGGAGCATCACTCAAGCTTGCCCACAGCTACTTCTTTCAAACTCTGTCAATTTATGGAAATGGCTGAGCACTTTGAGCCACCAGTCCTTTCCAGCTGCTCACTACAACCATATGTGTGGTGAGAGTGAGGACGCGGATGTTGCCCCTCACTGATGTAACATGTATTATCTCTCCAATGGATAAATGGTAAATGTTTGTGGCTGAAATATATCTTTGAATTGCTGCACCTTTAACTTTATAATAAGCCTTCAGCTGTTTTAAGCTGGGAACCTGATGGTGATCATAGAGCATAGTGTAAGAAAAAATGAGGTAGTATGAGAAGGAGTCCATCTCTTGGTGTGGTATGTCAAGGAGACCATCTCTTGGTGTAATAGGTCGAGGAGACCATCTCTTGGTGTAATAGGTCAAGGAGACCATCTCTTGGTTGTGATAGGTTGAGTAGACTTTTTCTAGGTGTGGTATGTCTAGGAGACCATCTCTTGGTGTAATATGTCTACGAGACCATTCCAGGTGTAATATGTCTAGGAGACCATCCCAGGGGTAATAGTTTAAGGGCCACTCCCGTGTAATATGTCTAGGAGACCATCTCCAGGTGTAATATGTCTAGGAGACCATCTCCAGGTGTAATGGGCAAAAAGGGGAACCCTCTCGGTTGATATTTGAGGAGACCCCTCCTTGGTGGATAGGTCGAGGGGCCCTCCGGTGTGATAGGTCAGGAGACCCCCTCTTGGTTTGGATAGGTCGAGGAACCCTTTGGGGTGTAGGCGAGGAACCTCTCTTTTGGGGTGATAGGTCAGGAGCCATTCTTGGGGGGAAGGTCGAGGAGACCATCTCTTGGTGTGATAGGTCGACGAGACCATCTCTTGGTGTGATAGGTCGACGAGACCATCTCTTGGTGTGATGGGAAGGTCATCTTTCTGTGTGGAATGTTTTTTAAAAGCTATGCTCGCCTGTTGGGGAAGCCCTCTCCCGGCCTGGCATGTCGGGAAGACCATCTCCCCCGCCCCGCAGGGGGGGGAAGCCATCTCTGGGCCTGGCATTCGGGATGCCCATCTCTGGGGCCCCCGATGCGGGAAGACCTCTCGGCCCCCATGGGGGGAAGACCATCCCCTCGGCCCGGCAGGGGGGAAACCCACCCCTTGGGGCCCCCATGGGGGGAAACCTTCTCTTCCCCCGCATGCGGGGAAGACCATCTCTCGGCCCCGCATGCGGGGAAGACCATCTCTCGGCCCCGCATCGGGGACCAACTCTCCCCCCGCAGCGGGAAACCACTCCGGGCCGCATGCGGGGAAACCACTCTGGGCGGTTTTTTTGGGAAAGATTTTTGCCTTAAATTTGGGGAAAAGGCCATTTCTTACTCTGGTTTGTTGAGCAGTGTGCTGACCAAGTCTTGGTGGGATCCCAGTCCACAGACTTACTTTTTTTTAAAGATCATCTCCGTCAAAGATTTAAAACCTGGCATGTTCCTCTTCACCCTGTCAGCTCCAATACTACTGGCACGCCACATTTACTCATTTCTAGTTCACTTCATAAGCAATGTTGTTATAATCCTGGCTTCAGTATGACCTGAAACAATCAGATCAAAACAAACTGGTGATAATTATGACGACTTAAAAGTACTTGTTTTTTTTAAAGTTCGGTAATTTTTCACTTAGAAAATTGATTTAGATCAGACCGCAGTTATAGGTCTGCAGGCAACAAACGCTTTCGAGCCGCGGAGCGCTTAAATGATTTGTAATAAAATAAAGAGCACATACATGCATTCTTTCAGGAATGACTGCTTCATGTTTCAGCAGGAGCTTATCTTCTCCAGCAGAAAGGTCTGCACCGCAATCACCTTGAAGACCCCGCGCTGCCGCCTTTTATCAGTATTTTTAATATTACAGCTAATTTATTGGGAAATTTTCACAATCTGCGTAAAGGGTCACAAAATAAGCAATTTTAAAAATACTTATGTCCTTGAAAAATTTTTCCTTTAAAAAAAAATTTAAGCCCTTTTAAGGGTTCTGGGGCAGCAGGGGAGGGGGTCTTAAAAGCATTTATGCATTGATTCCATGGACACACTAGGTGCTAACACTTTTTAAAGGGGGTTTTTTCCATTTCCAATAGCGCCATCCCCCCAGGATACTGGCTAATCATCTTCGCGAAGGTTCCTTCCAATGTTTTTGGGTTTTTCCCATTTTGGAAAAAAAAGGGGTTTCTTGGGGGCCCACCAGGGGGTTTTATTCTTTGGGTCCACCAGTGGGGTTGATTCCTGGGGTCCCCGGATTTGATTTTGGGGGGCCACCAGAGAGTCGGTTCTTGGGACCCCCAGGGATCGGTTCTTGGGCCACCAGTGGAGTTGGTACTTGGGGGCCACCAGTGGAGTTGGTTACTTGGGACCACCAGTGGAGTTGGTTCTTGGACCACAGTGGAGTTGGGTACTTGGGACCACCAGTGGAGTTGGTACTTGGGACCACCAGTGGAGTTGGTACTTGGGACCACCAGTAGAGTCGGTTCTTGGGACCACCAGTGGAGTCGGTTCTTGGGACCACCAGTGGAGTTGGTACTTGGGACCACCAGTGGAGTTGGTACTTGGGACCACCAGTGGAGTTGGTTCTTGGGACCACCAGTGGAGTTGGTTCTTGGGACCACCAGTGGAGTTGGTTCTTGGGACCACCAGTGGAGTTGGTTCTTGGGACCACCAGTGGAGTTGGTTCTTGGGACCACCATGGCGTTGGTTCTTGGGACCCCCATTGGCGTTGGTTCTTGGGACCCACCAGTGGCTTTTGGTTCTTGGGACCACCAGGGCGTTGGTTCTTGGGACCACCAGTGGCGTTGGTTCTTGGGCCCAAACCAGGCTTGGTTTTTGGGGAAACCACCAGTGGCGTTGGTTTTTGGGGGACACCAGTGGAGAGTTGGTTTCTTTGGACCACCATGGAGTTGGTTCTTGGGACCACCAGTGGAGTTGGTTCTTGGGACCACCAATGGAGTTGATTATTGAGCCCACCAGTGGAGTTGGTTCTTGGGACCACCAGTGGAGTTGGTTCTTGGGACCACCAGTGGAGTTGGTTCTTGGGACCACTAGTGGATTTGATTCTTGGGGTTACCAATGGAGTTGGTTCTTGGGACCACTAGTGGATTTGATTCTTGGGGTCCACCAGTAGAGTCGATTTTTTGGGCCACCAGTGGAGTTGGTTCTTGGAACAACCAGTGGAGTTGTTCTTAGCACCACCAGTGGAGTTGATTCTTGGGGGCCACCAGTGGAGTCGATTTTTGGGGACGACCAGTGGAGTCGATTTTTGGGGCCACCAGTGGAGTCGATTTTTTGGGGCCCAATTGGGGGCGATTTTTTGGGCCACAAGTGGAGTCGATTTTTGGGGCCTCAAGTGGAGTCGATTTTTAGGGCCTCAAGTGGAGTCGATTCTTGAGGCCTACCAGTGAAGTTGGTTCTTGGAACCACCAGTGGAGTTGGTTCTTGGGTCCCACCAGTGGAGTTGATTCTTGGAGCCCATCAGTCACATTGATTCTCGGGGCCTATTCTGCAGCTGCTTTACATGACTGCACATACCTCTTATTTTCAGCCTCTCTTTCTCTACCTTTTTCCCTGAAAAGCAGCTGTGCTCTGGTGCTCACACAAGTTTTTCCCTACTTCCTTGTGAGAAAATTCGAGCTCTATCTATCTCATATCTATCTATCTATCTATCTATCTATCTATCTATCTATCTATCTATCTATCTATCTATCATGTATGTATCCTATATATGTCTGTCCCATATCTATCACATATCTATCTCTCTATCTTCTATCTCATATCTATCTTTCTTTAATATCTATCTATCTATAAATCTGTCAATCTATATACTTATCTGTCTTTCTGTTTCACATCTATTTTTCTATCCTTGTTTCATATCTGTCTATCTATCCATCTATCTCATATCTATCTATCTCATATCTATCTATCTCATATCTATCTATCTCATATCTATCTATCTCATATCTATCTCATATCTATCTATCTCATATCTATCTATCTCATATCTATCTATCTCATATCTATCTCATATCTATCTCATATCTATCTCATATCTATCTATCTCATATCTATCTCATATCTATCTATCTCATATCTATCTCATATCTATCTATCTATCTATCTATCTATCTATCTATCTATCTATCTATCTGTCTCATTTGTATCTATCTCATTTGTATCTATCTCATATTTATCTCATATTTATCTTTCTATCTATCTCATATCTATCTATCTATCTATCTATCTATCTATCTATCTATCTATCTATCTATCTATCTATCTATCCCATATCTATCTATCTCTATCTATCTATCTATCTATCTATCTATCTACTTGTCTATCTTTCTGTTTTCCTTCATATCTATCTGTCTATCATGCATGTCCAATTACATAGAATGCGGACCTCTGTTTTTCTTGCCAGGCTTTCAGCAGGCCACTGATGGTTAATTTAACCTGGTTGTGTATAATTCATACCTCCCTTCCTGGAAATTTGTAGCTATGGTTACAATTTTCTGCATACTTTAACAATGACAGGTGTTAACATGTGCAGCGTTGAAAGATGAAATGTCACTTTTCCCATGTATGATCCATACAGTGCGTGTCCTATTACATCTCCTTGTGGAACACCGGAGAACCACTCATCTGATGAGACTTGCCGGGTAGAGGGACGTCTGGTTGAGCAGAGCTTCGTCGTCCATATGTTTCTTCTTCTAATCATACAAAATTCCATAGTTGAAACCCTCAGAACATTCTTTTGCCTTGGAGACAGACACCCCGATTAGTCACCGGTCTCCGGCTCCCGCTGTTGTCACCCCCGAAATGTTGCAACTTATCCCGGATATTGCAATAAAATGTACTTGACAAGTTCAATGACCGTATGATGTCCACCAAGTCCACCCTTCATGGCAGTGGCCTCCTTCAGCAGGATTATGCCCGGCCACACTGCAAACCTGGAACATGACGAAGAATTCAAGGTGTTGACTTGGCCTCCGAATTCCCTAAATCTTAGACTGAGCAGTTACACCTCTTAAATTACAGGATCTGCTGCTAACTTCTTGGTGCTACATAAGAGAGGACACGTGGTGGAGTCCAGGCCATGAAGAGTCAGAGGGGCACTGCAAGTCCTATTTAACCCCTTAACGACCGCCCGCAGACTTTTGACGTGGGCTGGTGCAGGTCGTTCGTCTACAGCGACGTCTTTTGGCGTCGCTGCAGACATCGGGGTTTACGCCGCTGGGATCGGGGCTGTACTACACAGCCCGGATCCCAGATCATCACCGCAGCGCAATCAACGGGTTCCCCTGCTCTGTCGGGTGATCGGAACACCCGGTGACCCGACAGAGCCCGGGGAACGGCTGCACAGTCAGCCCTGGGGATCTAGAGTAGCCCCAGAGCTGTCTGTGTAACAAGCCAGTGACAGGACAGACTGTGTGCTCTCCTGATCACTGCCTGGTCAGACTGAAACAGATTATAATGTTTTTAGCAAAATATGAATATGCTAATAAAATTTAAAAATGTAAAAAAAAAAATAAAAAAAAAAAATGTAAACTTTCCCCTTTCATGGGATTAAAAAAAAAAAAAAAAAAAAACATAAGTCAAAAAAAAGAATAAAAAAAATAAATAATAAAAAAAAATAAAATATTTAATACAAAAATAGTTGTTTCATATATTTACACACATAAAAAACCTACACAAATTAGGTCTCCCCACGACCGAATAACCTGTAGAATTAATCTAAGAAGTTATTAAGTGTGAAATGTGAAATGGTGGCCAAAACAATTAAAAAAAAAAAAAAAAATTGAAAAAAAATTCTGCAATATTTATCAGTGAACTTAAAACTATTCCCCAAAAGTACAATCATCTCGAATAAAACGAGGCCTCGTTTCCCAATGCATCATTTAAAAAAAAAAAAAGTTACAACGTTTGAAACGCAAGGAGGCAAAAACTAAAAAATGTTCTGGTCATTAACTACTTTTCAGGCTTGGGGCTTAAGGGGTTAAAATCCCCTACTGACATGTGACATGTGGGAACGTCCTGGAGCCGGTAAGGTTCAATTTAGCCATCACTCATGGGTGGAAGAGCAAAATAGTTATCGGCCGCAGAAAATGGGGCTGCAGCATAAATTTAGAAATCGAGATTATTTTTTGTATTTTTTTTTTTTTAAAAAACCTAAAAAGTAGAACGTAAAGTAAACCCTACATTTTTGGTATCACCGGGATTGTACCGACTTGCAAAATACAGAGAACACAGAGAACAGAGAACACATGATTTATACTGAAGAGTCAATGCCATAAGAACAAACCTCAGCAAACATGGCACTTTTTTTTTTTTTTTTTTTACATTTCACCACACTTACACTTTCCCAATATATTTTATGGTACGGTCAATGGAACCATTAGAAAGTACATCTTGTTCCAAAAAATAAAAGTACTCATATGTCTATGAAGATAAAAAAAAATAAATAAAAGGTATGGCTCTTGAAAGGTAAGGAGAAAAAATATAAGGACCATATTATTATGACCGTCAGGAAGAGGTCTAATGGGAGTTCCCATCATAGACATTAATAATATATGATTAGGAAATGATAGGTGCAGATTTTGCCTCTTGAACATGCACCTATCTTAGGAATGGGCCTGCCAGAAAGTCAGCTCAGAATGGAGAGCTGGTCCCACTTGCACACAACTCTTCATTCTGTTCTATGGGAGTATGGCCGAACATTCCACTCTCCTGTACTGGGAACTACTATAGAACAGAATGGAGAGAACACCGCTCTCCTGTACTGGGAACTCCCATAGAACAGAATGGAGAGAACACAGCGCTCACCTGTACTGGGAACTACCCCCTAGAACAGAATGGAAGGGAAAACGCTCTCCTGTACTGGAACTCCCATAGAAAATAAAAAAAACCCAAGAACAAAGGAGAGAACACAGCTCACCCTGTACTGGGAAAAACCCCACAGAACAGAAATGGAGGGAAAACAGAGCTCACCTGTGCTGGGAGCTCCCACAGACCAGAATGAAGAACACAGCACTCCCCTGTACTGGGAACTCCCATAGAACAGAATGGAGAACACAGTGCACACCTGTGCTGGGAGCTCCCATAGAACGAATGAAAAACACAGCACTCCCTGTACTGGGAACTCCCCAAAAACAGAATGGAGAAACACAGCGCTCCCCCTGTACTGGGAATTCCAATAGAACGAATGGAGAACACAGCGATCCCCCGTACTGGGAACTCCCACAGAACAGAATGGAGAACACAGCGGCCCCCCCCCCCCCCGAATGGGGGAAATTCCCCCTAGAACAAAAGGAAGAACACAGCCCTTCCCCTGTACGGGGGAAATCCCACAGAACAGAAATGGAGAAAACCCGCGCCCCCCCCCCCCCCCGTACTGGGAAAAATTCCCCAAAAAACAGAAAAAGGATGAAAAACAGCGTTCCCCCCGTACTGGAACTCCCTAGAACAGAAAAGGGGAGAACACAGCGCTCCTCTGTACTGGGGAAATCCCATTTGAACAAAAATTTAGAAAAAGTGCACAAACCGGATGGTTTTTCCCCGGATGGTCCAAATTTTGGGGGCTTTCCGAGATAAGGGGGGGCGGGTCCCAGAGGTGCAGCCTGCACCTATCACCCTTTGGTGGTAGATCCTATCCCTTTTCCCCCCACATGGAGAACCCCCCTTTTAAAACATTTTCCCTTTTTCAAAACAAAAAAAATAAATTTTTCCACTGAACCCTGTTTCAATCTGTTGCTTGCCGGAGCGGGCCAGCTTGCATCTTGTTTTTCCCAGCGTTTTCCCCCAAAATTTCCCCCCTACTCCTTTTAAAAAAACCCAAAAACTGTCTTTTGTGTTGCTGGGGCCCCCCCTTTTTTGGCCGGCTTCCCCAAAACACCCGGCACATCGCCTTTTCCCCAGCGCTCTGAGCCCCTCCTGTTCCCCCGGGGTGGGGGAGCTTTGCCACGTACAGAAGCTTCCCCAAATTAAATTGGCCCGAAATTATTAAGTAAAAAAACAATCATTGGGCCCCCTAACCAAACGCCATAAATCAAAACCGCCCCGAGGGCCAAATTTAAAGGTGTCACCAGTCCGTAAAAAAACCATGTGGGGGAAAAAAAATGCCCCTATAGGCCTTACCAAAAATTTAAAGGAAGGTCCCGGCCCCTCCTGTGAATAAAGAAATAATTTTTCTTGAGTAAAAAGTCTTTTTTTGGGCTCTATGGCCTTCTTTCCCCCCAAAAACCAAAAAGGTTTTTGGGCCCCCGGGCAATTATAAATAAAAAACAAAGGGGTTTCACCGTTGATTAAAAAGGAAATGTCCACCCCTTCAAAAAAAATTATTTTGTCTTTTTGGTTATCAGGCTGTTGAAAAACCCCCATCACGAATGAACTTCCTGAGGGCCCCTTGACATCCCATTACGTTTTAAAAAGGTGGATGATATCTATTAGAGCTCTCTTTTTATAAAGGGAGGCAGCACATTTTTAATTTGGGGTTTTTTTTTGTACGGAAAGACAACCCGGCCAAAAAGGAGAATAGGGGAAACCCCCCCGATTTGGGCCCCTCAGAAAGAAAGGACTGGGGGTGCTTTCAGAAGAGAATTTCAGCCCCCCGTCCGGGAGCTAATTGGGGGGCTATTTTTTATTTGTTATTTCTCTGTTGGACACATTGGATATATTTTAGACATGTCATTTTAAAGGGGGTTTCCTCCCCCAAGGGAGTTTAAGTAAAAGTCAGATTTTCTTTCCCCCAAATGCCTGGGCAGGCTTAGGGTTTGGGTTTGTTAGTTTAAATTTAAAATTCTCCTGTAACTGCTGAGGGTGTTTAAAAAAAGAAGGGAAATGCTTCCCCGAGGAGTGAAACATAAGCAGGATTTTAAACCCTATTTGCTTTCCCGTAACCAAACTTGGGGGTTACAAAGGGAAGGGAAATGCTCTGAGGAAATGAGAACATAAAAGCATTTTTTAGTATTTTGCTTCTCGTAACTACTGAGAAAGTTAGAAAAAGGAAGTGCTCGAGGAATGAGAAACATAAGCATTTATTTGTATATTTAGCTTTTCTGTTAAATACTGAACAAATACAAAAAGGAAAAATAACAGGAAATGTAAACTTCAGTTAAAAAAAAGCTGCAAGGCTCTGAGGATTTAGAACATATAGCAGTGGGGAGGGATAATTTTTGCTTTTCTGTAAAATAGCTGAGATGTTTTTTAAAAAAAGGAAGTGCTCTGAGGGAAAAAAAATTTATATAGCATTGATTTTTGTAAATTTTAAACTCTCTGTAACTACTTTAGACATTACAGGGGAAAAGGGAAATGCAAAGGGGATTTAATCTTCCCGTTAACAAAGCTACAATTTCTCGAGTGAAAGAAAACAATACAAATTATTAGGGAAAATTTTTGTTCCCCCAGTCAAAATTTTTCCCTTTTTACAAATGCCTGGGCCGGGTTAGGTGGATTTTTATACACTTTATTCTTTTTCTGTAACTAGCTGAAACTTTTCAAAGAAGGAAGTTTCAGGAAATGTCCCCCTCTTCAGTTTAAACAAACTTAAAAACTGCTCTGAGGAGTAAGAACCTAAGCATGATAAGCAAAATTTTAGCTTCTCTGTAACTAGCTGAACCCTTTCCAATTGGAAAGGGAAATGGGGGTGAGATTTAATCTACAGTAAACAAAGCTACAAGTGGGTCCTGAGAACGAAAACATATAGCAAGGGTTAAAAAATTTGCAATTTCAGTCACATCCCCAATTTTTTTTCCCACTGCCTGGCAGTTGGGTGTATGGGGGTTTTAAAAGCACTTTATTTCTCGTCACAAACTGAAAAATTGCAAAGAAAAGTGCAGGAAAATGTAAAACTTCAGTTAACAAATGAAAAACTGCTCTGAGGGCGTTTAAAAATATAGCAGTTTTAAATTGGGATATTTTTTTTGCCCTTTTCTGGAACCCTTGGGTGAGAAAGTTTTCAAAAAAGGAAGTGCTTTTAAAGGGAAAAAGAAAAGAGCAGTTATTAGCTAATTTTAAACTTCTCTGTAAAATAACCCGAGACATTTCAGAGAAAGGAAAATGGGGAGGGGGATGTAATCTTCAGTAAAACAAAGCTACAAGGCTCAGGAAAAGAAAACATATAGCAGTTAATTTTCAATTTTCAATCACAGTCAAATTTTTCTTTCACACTGCTGGTCCCGGCCCGTGGTTGGGGTTTTTAACACTATTTTTCTTCTCTGAAAATAGCTGAAACATTGCAAAGAAAGGAAATGCAAAGGAAAATGTAATCTTTATTAACAAAGCTACAACTGGCCCCTGAGGAGTGGAAACATATAGTAGTTATTGCAAATTTAGCTTCTCTGTTAAAATTTGCTGAACATTTAGCAAGGGGAAGTGCCGGAAAAAAGTAATCCCTTTAGTAAAAAAAAGCTACAAGGGCTTCTGAAGAACAAAAAATAAGCAGTTTTTAGCAATTTTTATTCACAGTCCAAAAAATTTTCTTTTTACACTGCCTGGGCAGTGCTGCAGGGGTTTTTATATCACTTTAAACTTCTCTTTTAAAAAAGCTTTAAACCCTTTTCAAACAAGGTAATGCCCGAGATTAATCTTTAGTTTTAAAAAAGCTTTCCCAAATGCTCTGAGGGGTGAGAGCATAATTTGTAGTTTATTGGCCCTATTTAGCTTCCCCTTTAAATTTTCTGAGGACTTAAAAAAAAGGAATGCTCTAGGAATGAGAACAGAGCAAGGTTTTTTAAAACAAAAATTTAAAACTCTCTGGGAAATGCTTAGACCTTAAAAGAAAGGAAGTGCAGGGAAATTTAACTTTATTAAAAAAAGCACCAATTGGTTTTGAGGAACGAAAACCCCAAAAAGCAGTTAAAAAAACAATTTCAACACAGCCCAAAATTTCCTTTTACACTGCCCCGGTTTAGGCTGGGAGGTTTGGTTTTTATTGCCCCTTTAGCTTCTCTTTACTAAAAATCTTTAAACAAAGAAAAAATGCAAAGGGGATGTTTAAAACTTCAGTTTTAAAAAAGCTACAACGCTCAGAAAGGGGTTTAGGAGCAATAAAATAGTTAAATTTGGGATATTTTAGCTTCTCTGTAACCTTTTCTGAGACTTTACAAAAAAGGAAGGGCCGAGGAATGAAACAAGCAGTTTAGTTATTTTAGCTTTCCCCGGAAAAAAGCTGAGACCCTTACAACGAAGGAAGTGCAGGGGTGTAAATCTTTTTATAAAAAAAAGCTAACAATTGCTTTGAGGAAAGAAAACAAAAAAAGCATTTTTTAAACAAAATTTTTAGTCAAAAAACAAATTTTTTTTCACACTGCCCGGTTTAGGGCCCGTAGGTGGGGTTCTATAGCACTTTTTGCTTTTTTTTGGTTTAAATAAACTGAAAAAATTGCCCAAAAAAGGAAATTTTTGGGGGTTGTAATCTTCAGTAAACAAACTGCCAATTTCTCGAGGAATTTGAGAACTTTAAGCAATTATTTGCATATTTTTTGGGTTCCCCTGTAAAATAGCTGAGACTTCACCACAAAAAGGGAAATGCAGGAAAATGTAAAACTTCCCAAAAACAAAGCTGCAACCGATCTGAGGAGGAGAAAAATATAAAGTTTTTGGCATACTTTTTCCGCCTTTTCTGTAACTAGCTGAAACATTGCAAAGAAGGAAGTGCAGGAGATGAAATCTTCAGTAAACAATGCTACAAGTGCTCTGAGATGTTACAACATAAAGCAGTGATTGGCATATTTAGTTTCTCAGTAACTAGCTGAGACATTACAAAGAAGGAAGTGGTCTGAGGAATGAGATCATATAGCAGTGATTCAGTATATTTAGCTTCTCTGTAACCAGCTGAGACATTAGAAGGAAGGAAGTGCAGGAGATGAAATCTTCAGTAAACAAAGCTACAAGTGCCCTGAGGAGTGAGACCATATAGTAGTTATTAGCATATTTAGCTTCTCTGTAACTAGTTGAGACATTACAAAGAAGGAAGTGGTCTGAGGAATGATAAATACGCTAATTACTGCTATATGTTAGGTTCTCTGTAACTAGCTGAGACATTACAAAGAAGGAAGTGCTCTGTGGATTGAAAACATATAGCAGTTATTGGCATATTTAGCTTCTCTGTAACTAGTTGAGACATTACAAAGAAGGAAGTGTTCTGAGGAATGATACATATGCTAATTACTGCTATATGTTAGGTTCTCTGTAACCAACTGAGATGTTACAAAGAAGGAAGTACAGGAGATATCATCTTCAGTTAACAAAGCTACAAGTGCTCTGAGGAGTGAGAACATATAGCAGTGATAAGCATATTTAGCTTCTCTGTAACTAGCTGAGATGTTACAAAGAAGGAAGTGCTCTGAGGAGTGAGACCATATAGCAGTGATTAGTATATTTAGCTTCTCTGTAACTAGCTGAGACATTACAAAGAAGGAAGTGCTCTGAGGAGTGAGAACATATAGCAGTGATTAGCATATTTAGTTTCTCTAACTAGCTGAGACATTACAAAGAAGTAAGTGCAGGAGATGAAATCTTCAGTAAATAAAGCTACAAGTGCTTTGAGGAGTGAGAACATATAGCATTTATTAGCATATTTAGCTTCTCTGTAACTAGCTGAGGCGTTACAAAGAAGGAAGTGCAGGAGATGTAATCTTTAGTAAATAAAGCTATAAGTGCTCTGAGGAGTGAGAGCATATAACAGTGATTAGCATATTTAGTGTCTGTAACTAGCTGAGACTTTAAAAAGAAGGAAATGTAATCTTAATTTAACAAAGCTACAAGTGCTCTGAGGGGTTACAACATATAGCAGTGATTAGCATATTTAGCTTCTCTGTAAATAGCTGAGACGTTACAAAGAAGAAAGTGCAGGATATGTAATCTTCAGTAAACAAAGCCACAAGTGCTCTGTGGAGTGAAAACAATGGCTTATCTGTAAACAAAAGCTAATCTTGTTAGAGATACTGAGCCTTCTCCAAGAGTGAGCTCTGTCCATGGTGATTTCAATCCCTGCTCTCTGTCTAATTTTTGGGAAAAGAAAAGGAAAGATACCAGGTGCTTCCTAGTGTATTATCCCAGTGATACATATGAGCATTCAAATGAGATCGCTCACCTTATTTTGTCGTGCAGCAAGACACTCTGTCTAATTTGTTTCAGTAGTTGAAGTCCAGGACCGCAAGACAGTTTTATTACTATTAAAATTTTTGTTTTTATGACCCTTTCGGTCCTTTTTCCCGGGAATTCCTGTCTAATTTGGGAAGGAAGGTTTTTGGATGTAAACCCAAAAACCCTGTGTGCACCGAGCAGATAAAATCTCTCGTCCTGATGAAGGTCAAATCAGAAGACTAATGTATTTGGAAAAAAAAAAAAGTCTTCAATTACCTGTCTCTACAGCTAATCTTTGTAGTGAGGAAACCCCTAAAACCTGCTACTTTAAAGGACAATTACAGCTTCGTACGCGCTCCTGAGCTGCGCAGTGCATAGCCGTTATTCATGTAAGCGGTAACATTCCTATCTCTACAAGTGCCGCGACTCGGTTTTCCTTTTTTTTCTAACATGAAATTAAAGTTCGTTCATGCGGAAAAATATTTTCTTTACCCCCTAAAACCCTTTTTCATCAATCTAAAAAGGGCCATTTGCATCGGACCTGACACTGAAAGGGGGAACAGGACGGGCGTTTCCCGAAGCGGGGGGGCAAATCCTTACCGTTAAGTGAAAAACCTAGAAAGTAATGTGAATCCTGGTTTCATCAATCCTTTAATAAACTCTGCCTCCAGCTTGGGGCAAAAAAAAAGAAAATTATTGTATCTGAAATTCCTAATATTTTTAATTTCCCAAAATGCTTTAGTTTTGCTGAATCTCTGCAAATAAAAGCAATTTTCAGCTGGGGCAGCTTTTGTGTATGTACACCAGGGGCGAAGTTATAGGGGGTGTAGAGGTAGCAGTCGCTACCAGGCCCAAGAGCCAGAGGGGGCCCAAAAGACCCTCAGTCACATGACTACACCAGTATTATCAATGGCCCGTGGTAGGTGGGGGCCCTTTTATGGATTTTGCATTACGGCCCCAGAGCTTTAAGTTACGCCCCTGAGTACTTTTAAACCCCTGCAATAATGGGCCCTTTGGTATTTTGCTAGGAGACTGGGTCATGGTAAAACGCATTATTGGCTCCCGGGGGTTTTCTCGTGAGTGGTCCTCCCCAAATCCATATCACCACACCAAGCTACACCTCCACCCACGCCCAAACAGGACACCACAAAAGGGCCCATCCCTTTTAACCACCCCCAAGCGGGGGGCCCCCCATACATATTTTCCCCAAGGGGCCCCCGGTTAAGTCCTTTTTTAAAGGGGAGCCCCGGGGGCCAGCTTCAAAACTTTAATGGGTTCGGGAGCTTTTGGGCCCCCTAATTTTTCCACCCAAAAGGTAAACTGTTTAACTTCAACAAGCACACCCATACCATATTGTGACCCATGATTCCTGTAGGGAAAGCCTACAAGCTGAATGGCATTGCAGGAGCCCATCCTTTTCCCACCCACCCGGGTTTTTTAATGTTTGGGACATCCTAACTACAAAGCACACTAACCATTTGTCTGACACCCTGGACATTTTAAGGGAGCCGCAGCCCAAAAAGATGATTGGCAGTGCAGGGAGCCCATGGCTTCCTACTCCACCATGGTTTTTAACTGTTTGCACGTCCTAACTACACAAAAAATGGTTAAATGAGCAGCGATCACCCAGGGATCCAGGGCTTAGGCTCCTAATCCTTGATACATACTTTTATCACTTGGGAAAGCCCCTATGCGTGAGGCCCGGCAACACCAGGTCCCCAAGGATAAGAATTCTGGGCATATGAGGCTTTTTATTTTGGGGGGAAAAAGATATCTTTTTAATGGTGTCTTTTCACCGCACCATAAAATATATAAAACCAAAAAAAAGCTATGTCCGCAGACCTACAGGGGGGAACACGTTCCTGGGTCATAACGCTAAGGGTTAACATTTTTATCAAAAAACAAAGATGATCCATCACAATAATACATGATGAAATCTAAATTTTAGAGGAAATTCCAAGTAAACATAGATAACGCTCCGAATCAACGCCAGGATTGAAAAAAAAATGTATGTTGTTAGTTTGTGGTGTGATCTGGCTTTATTTGTAATAGACAGTCAGCACCCACAGCTTTTGGAGTGGGCTCGGGCTTCCTCATCGACAATGGGGTGCTTTAATAAAAACAATGGCCCAACAAGCTATATATTTCAAGGGGCCATTCCCTATATACAGTGACAACTCATACTAAATTCTACAAAAACAACAGAGCCAAAAAAAATTGTCTACCTGTCAATTATAAAATTAGCCTTTATTTAAGATACACAAAAAAAGGTGCCAAAAAATGGCCCAAAAAAATATATATAAATATTTGCCTAGCTAAACGACCCGGGGGGGACCGTCCCGTAAGGATGACCCCGCCGGAACCTAACTAAAAAAACCAAATATTATTATCAAAAAAACCCAAAAAATAACAATATCCAAGTTTGCTAATCCCCCAAAAAATGTAACTTGCAAAAATTTTACAACAACCTTAAAACCCCTATCACCCCGAATCTTTTTTATAAAATACATACTTAGGTCCCAATCCAGTACCTAAAAATAGATATTCGCGATATATTGTCCCAGTACATTGTCCTATGCGTTTTCATGGCTACCATTTTGCCATGAGGGGTGGGAGATAGTGCCCTGGCCAACAACCTGTGCGATTGGTATCCATAAGACCGTTGTCAGAATATTGGACATCGGCAGCATCAATGTTTGCACGGGTTTTTTTTTTTAAATTGTTTTTATTGAACAATATCCTTGACATCGGCATAACAAACAATAGCAGTATGTATACAAGGATTACATAAAAGCAATCTGATTGAAATGTCCAAGCATACTGAAAAGAAAGGTTATTGCATCAAGGACAGTTTCCTTTTTTCTTTTTTTATAACAAACAAACACACACAGTCTTATGCACGATATTCTGAATTGACTTCACATCTCAAATATAACTGCGGATAAATGGTTACAAGCATAACATAACTATTGAAAGTGCAGCGTGTCTCAGTTCTCCTCTCCACAGTGCAGGCTCGGGTGTGCGACTCCCCCCTCCCCCGCCAGGACAACCAGCGGGCACCATCGCCCCCACAAGCCGCGGCAACATCATCCCCGCGTCACCTGGTCAATATCCATCCCGCCGGTCTTTCATGCTAAGCCAATAAACCTCATTAGGATCGACCGCTACCGCGTAGATTGATCGATCATACCTGCCAACTGTCTGCCCTGGTACCAAGAGGTTGTCGCAAAGCAATGTTTTATGCAGCCCTTGATGTCGGTCGGAAGTGTATCTATGTATTTCTCCCACAGCTCAAAGAACTTTTTTACTCTTGCCTCCTTTTGCAGAGTGGCCTCGACCCAATCCATGTGCATTAAAAAGTTGTTTACTCTGAAATAAACTTAAGGCAGGGCCCTCAGGCTGAAGCCAGACCTGCAAAATAGCTTTGCGAGCCGCCGCCGCCACAACATGCCTCATTCTTTTGACACGATTGGGTGTGACCGAGCCTCTGTGCCCCATTACACCAAACAATGCCCAAGAGTTGGCAACACATTTCAGATTCAAAACGGTCCAGTGTCCGTTATGGGGCCCCAAATTCCCTATTTAATTTTGGGGCAATCCCACAAAACAATTTTGGTAGAGGTCCGCCGGCGGGGACCCACATTTGAAGCAACAGTGTTTGGGTACCGCCCAACAAATTTCCCCAACAGGTGTGAAATGGGCTTATTGTACCTTAGCACTCCAGTAAATCAGCCATGGGCAGAAATGTAGTGCGTCACAAATGCCTCCAATATCATAGATGTGGAGATTCACATCTCGATAGCCATTTTCCGCCCAAAATTTTGTTGTTCATACTCGAATCCTCAAAAAGGTACTTGTAGAAGTAGACAGCTTGCTCCCTTGGGGGAGGGTAAGGGAATTTTAAACGATCAAAGGCACGCCCAAAATTGCGTTGAAAAAGCCCCTTTTCACCTCCGATACAAGCTAACTCTTTAAATATTAAAAAACGGAATCGGGGTGTAGCATAAAGGGAACGCAAATTTAGAAAAAAAATAAATTGCTTATGTCAAGGTGCAAAGGGGTTTATTTTTAAGCAAGCCCAGGCTATCCAATTCTGAAGTGTGCTTTTGGGTCACCCCCTGAAAGGGGGGGGGTTATTTATTAAAGTTTGCACGGGGTTTTTAATATATTTATTTAAAAACATTGAAAAATTTTTGGGCCCTTTGGGAAACCATGTATTTTTTTAAACATATCCCATTTTGGGTACAGTTTGGGTTTTCAAACACTGAAAAAAGGGGTCACCGTCCCCCGGATTGCTTTCACATATGATAAAGCACAAGGATCCACTTTGCTGTATACTCCCTGCGGCTCACCGCCGGCCAAGCGGGAAAATACTTTTCACTTTGGGAAGGGGTATCCGGGGCTTGACTTTCCCCACGGACCCAGCCGCCAAAAATCCCAGAAGTCCGCGTGACTTAGACAGCAAACTTTTAATTAATACTCAAAGGTTAGTAAAACATTTTTACAGCACAAACCCCACACCATGTGAACATCAAACCGTTCAGGCAATGGCCCTTGCTGTGATGACGTGAAGGGGGACCGCCCTTTTTTAAAAGAAAACTTAAAACCAATCACATGAATCCTATTTATCACATGAGCATCAAGCAAAAAGCTGAGACAGATAGCATATATATAACCTTTACAGGAAAAACACTATTTTAAGCATATTAATACTTGTGATAATGAGGACTAAATTGTTTGAAAAGAAAAGAGAAAAAAAAAAAGAGAAAAAAAAAGGGGGGGGGGGAAGGAAAAAAAATGCTGTAGAGCTGTTTTACGTACCTTTGAGTATATAATAAAAGTTTGCTGTTTTAAGTCACTCAGACTGGGATTTTTGGACGGCTGGGTCCCGTGTGGAAGTCAAGCCCGGATATCCCTTCCAGTGCAAGTACAGTTTGGTTATGCCTACCATATCATCATCTATTTTCATGCAATATATTGTGTAATTAGTGTGTTTGTGATATCTATTCTATGTATATTTTGAAGGTCCCTGGATGATTATGATTGTTAAAGGAGATTTTCTTGTCTGATAGAAAGTCCCTGATGAAGCCTAGTTATCAAAAGCAAGGGGGAAACGCGTAGGACAAGGTACTTGGACAATATATCTCGAATAGCTATTTTTAGGTACTGGATTGGGACATAAAACTTCTTTGGCTCTGTGTGTTTTTGGACAATAGGATGTACCCATACGTCCATTGTCAGTAAGGGATCAAGACATAAAAAGATGATGAAAATGAACTCCAGGGCGGCTGTAGTCATGTCTGGCAGTTCACAGCCTGGAGGCTGTAAATCACCATTTTCTATTCCCTTCTGAATAATAGTCACAGGAGGCTTTCATTCATTTGCATCCTGTTGGATATAAGGACGTAAATGCTTATTCCATCAGGAGGTCTAAGAATTTTGCAAAGTTCATATATAATGGGACTAACAATAACGAATAGCACTGAAGCCTAATAAGATTAATTGTTGGGCATTGATACGTGAGTGCATTGTCTAGCCTGGCATCTCGGGGAAAATATGTATTTGACCCCTTACTGACACAAGACCTATGCGTACATCCTGGTTCAGATAAGGTTCTATATAAATAGTGGGGCCTTAAGGGACAGTCATCTTGTGTGGAGCCTTAAGGGACAGTCATCTTGCGTGGAGCCTTAAGGGACAGTCATCTTGAGTGGGGCCTTAATGGACAGTCATCTTGTGTGGGGTCTTAAGGGACAGTCATCTTGAGTGGGGCCTTAAGGGACAGTCATCTTGCATGGGACTTTAAGGGACAGTCATCTTGCATGGGACAGTCATCGTGCATGGGACGTTAAGGGACAGTCATCTTGCGTGGGGCCTTAAGGGACAGTCATCTTGCATGGGCCGTTAAGGGACAGTCATCTTGCGTGGGCCTTAAGGGACAGTCATCTTGCATGGGGCCTTAAGGGACAGTCATCTTGCATGGGACAATCATCTTGCATGGGACGTTAAGGGACAGTCATCTTGCGTGGGGGCTTAAGGGACAGTCATCTTGAGTGGGGCCTTAATGGACAGTCATCTTGAGTGGGGCCTTAAGGGAGAGTCATCTTGCGTGGGGTCTTAAGGGACAGTCATCTTGAGTGGGGCCTTAAGGGACAGTCATCTTGAGTGGGGCCTTAAGGGACAGTCATCTTGCATGGACTTTAAGGGACAGTCATCTTGCATGGGACAGTCATCGTGCATGGGACGTTAAGGGACAGACATTTTGCGTGGGGCCTTAAGGGACAGTCATCTTGCGTGGGACGTTAAGGGACAGTCATCTTGCGTGGGCCTTAAGGGACAGTCATCTTGCATGGGGCCTTAAGGGACAGTCATCTTGCATGGGACAATCATCTTGCATGGGATGTTAAGGGACAGTCATCTTGCATGGGGCCTTAATGGACAGTCATCTTGAGTGGGGCCGTCCTTGTCAGAGCGATGACCCCACAATTTGATAGGGATTTTGTAGGGTAAGGATTATAGGCTTCACTAGGGCTTCTCTTCATCTTCTGATTGTCCGTGATGACAACAATACTGCGAGTAAACATTCCTTGTTCCCTCTTGTGTATTTTGTCCCAAGACAGGTATTTATCTTTTTGGTGAATTTCAGGTGTAGAAGTTTGTGGTTATCGTAAAGGGGCTATTTTTAGTGTTTGAAATAAAGTGTAAATTTGATTGGGGATATTTTTTTCTGTCATTTTAAGGTTGTATGTAGCGGGATTGGGGCGCAGTACCTAGAAGGCTGGTGTCAGCTGCTGACGTGTCAGTAGCAGTAGGGGACGGAGCTGGCTCCATTCTCTGCTGTTTAACCCATTAGACTCAGATGCAGAATTTAAATAAAGGAGTGCACCGTTTCTCATTCTGATCGGCACCCCCGTGGCCGGATTGCAGGGTGTCGATTGGTTAACAAGGCTGTCTGAAGCTTTGTGAAACATCGCCACCATGTTTCCCATTTTACCTCTCTCTTTACCGCCATCTTTGTTCACCTTTCTGCATTGTTTAAGGGTGTACTAATGATCGAGCCCCTTAGTGGTCAAGCACCCTAGGGGGATTTGATGAACAAGTTAAAAAAAAAAATTATTAAGTATTCAAATCACCCCCCTGTTTGCTTTTTTACTAATTAAAAAAAAATAAAATACCCCAAATAGTTACACAGTTAATTGATATCACCAGATCTGTATGGGTAAGTTCATATAGCATATAGTACTGTGTGTGCTGCTATATAGCGGGTATTTTAGATGTACGTGATGGCCAGCATGTGCTTCTAAAGTGCGCTGTTCCGGCCCCCAATCACTTTCCGGGAATACATTGTAATATCATTGCACTCAATGGGTGCTATTATTTTACCGTATTTGCAGGCAAACTTCTGGCGTATTGCAGCACATAACATCTCAATTACACCATGTGAACATATCCTGAAAGTTCGATGTATTAAAATATAACATCATCTATCCTGAACACCATAGAAGGGAAAAATGTACAAATGCCAAAATGGCAGTTTTTTTTGTTTTTTTTTTATGTCCCCTATAATTTGGAACAATAGTGATTAAAATAGTCGCCTCTGTCCCAAAATGGTACCAATAAAATATACAGAAAAAAATAAATGCCCCCTCTCCCGGGTACAAAAAATTTATTGGTGGCAGAAAATGGCGCTGCAACACAAATTAAAAAAAAAAGAAAATTTTGGATTTTTTTTTTTAATGATATTACAACATAAAGAAACCCCTCCATATTTGATATCAGCAGAATTATACCAAGACATCATTTATACTGAAGAGTGAACGGGTTAAAGACAAAACCCCCGCAAACATGGCACAAGTAAATTTTTTATTCTCACCTCCTTTAAATTTTGTTGCCATTTCTGAGTGCAGGCAATCCCCAACTTACACTTTTCCGACTTACATCTGTCCCCTAAGTCTTATGGCACGTGCTGGCACTTGTAGTTCCATGTTCCACACCAGATAGTAGCTATGCAACGACAAGTGTCAGCATGCCACAGCAGCACATGAGGTGAAATCTTCTTAACAGGGGCACAGACAGCAAAACAAATGTAAAAACCCTTCCATGCACTATCCAAAGCTAAAAAAAAAAACCTTTGTGCTGGAGTAACATGTAATAAATCTACCTGTTCTGACTTGCATACAAATTCAACTTTAGGGGGTTTTGCAACGATGTAATGTTGACGTGGGATCCTCCAAAATGGGTATTTAATCACTTTTCTAAATATATGTGATTCTCAAAAAGTGCAGCCTGAGAGAGCTACAGGCTGCCTTACCTGCCCTTAGGTACTTAAAAGCTTCTATTAGATACGACCTGACAAGCTGCTGGCCGGGCAGAGCCCACTTCTTATCTGATGAGAGGGAGCTGAAGAAGCTTTCAAGGCACCGGGTAGAAATATGTTGTCTTTTGTATACAGAATGCACTAGTTGTAGTGTGATTATCTGAGTAGATCCCTGCTTTATCTGATGACAGGGAACATGAAGAAGCTTTCAAGCTGCTGTGGAGAAAAGGTGTTGTCTTTTGTATACAGAATCCACTAGTTGTAGTTTGATTGTTTGAGTGAACATTTCACACGATCCCTTATGCACGGCTCTGAGCTCTGGCTGTGTCTCTCGCTCTCTCAGCTCCGTGGCTTGTTTACATTTGCTTCTTAGCAGATAAGGCACGTCCTGGCAAAACCCCTTTAAGGACAAACCTACAGCCCCGATCCCGTTCGTAACCCACGGATTGCCTGTGTATCCTATAGTACGGTGAATGGCACAATTAAAAAGTCCATCTTGTCCCGCGAAATTAAAGCTCTCGTATGTCTATGTAGGTGGAAAACTGAAAAAGTTATGACTCTTGGAAGGCAGGAGAGGAACAAAGACTTAGAGCCATATTATTATGACCGGCAGTGAGGAAGGGGTTAATAATCTGCCTTAGTGTCGCCCCCAGCTTCATTGGATAAGCTTTGCCAAGGACACTTTCATGCAGATGTGCAGTATCCAAGCACTAAGCTCCGGGGACTGTGTTTAGGAGGAAGAAGAGGAGAAAAAAACAGATGCTGGATGAAAGTGTATAGTGAGCGGTGGAGAGTGGTTGGAGGAGAACTCAATGCAAGAAGCACAGAGGACGGCTGGAGGAGCTGCTGGGAAAAGATGATGCATCACTATGACCACTCCAGAAAAATGGAAATAAGCAGGCTTGGGATAGAGTAGATAAAGCAATGGAACATGGACCCGTCCAGCACTGCACCTCGTTATAGCATGAAGGGAGCCAATCGTAGGGTGCTGCACGAGAAATAGCAATGTGTTGTTATACATTTGGTGGTTTTGCCTTTTAAAGGGAATAGATTATCAGAAATTGACCTGTCTATATGTTAAACACATTTTCTAGGATTTTTATTAAAATTATTTTACTATCAATATTTAAAAAAAAAAATGTAAAAAAAATCTTGAATTCCTGCAGTTCTCACTTTGGCCACTAGGCCTAATAATAGTCTGACACTTCCTGTTCCGTAGATAGAGATTTTTAGCAGTCTTGTCATTATCAGCACAGGGGGGATTATACTGAAAGGTGACGACAATGTGTATAGATAACACAGGATCCACCAGTCACAATAGGAGATGTCACAGCTCCCCCTCTCTGCACACGATCTCCTTCTCAGGTCACAGAGCATGCCCACAACACTCCTATAGAAGTCAATGGGTCTGCTCCTGTTCACAGACTCCGCCAGTCACAATAGGAGATGTCACAGGTATCCCTCCCCCTCCCTGCACACTGACTTCTTCCCAGGTCACAGAGCATGCCCACAACACTCCTATAGAAGTCAATGGGTCTGCTCCTGTTCACAGACTCCGCCAGTCACAATAGGAGATATCGCATCTCCTCCTCCTCTGCATGCTGACTTCTTCCCAGGTCACAGAGCATGCCCACAACCATCTCCTATAGAAGTCAATGGGTCTGCTCCTGTTCACAGGATCCAATGGCCATGAAGCTGCTGTAAAGCACCTCTTTAAATGCCGTTGTGTATAGATAACACAGGATCCACCAGTCACAATAGGAAATGTCACAACTCCCCTTCTCCCCTCCCTGCACACTGACCTCTTCCCAGGTCACAGAGCATGCCCACAAAACTCTCCTATAGAAATCAATAGGACTGCTCCTGATCACAGACTTCACCAGTCACAATATGAGATGTCACAGCTCCCCCATCTCCTCCTTCCCGCACACTGACTTCTTCCCAGGTCACAGAGCATGCCCGCAACACTCTCCTATAGAAGTCAATGTGTCTGCTCCTGTTCACAGACTCCACCAGTCACAATAGTAGATATCACAGCTCCCCCTCCCTGCACACTGACTTCTTCCCAGGTCACAGAGCATGCCCACAACACTCTCCTATAGAAGTCAATAGGTCTGCTCCTGTTCACAGATAACAACAGTCACAATAGGAGATGTCACAGCTACCCCTCTCCCCTTCTCTACACACTGACCTCTTCCCAGGTCACAGAGCAATGCTAACAACACTCTCACAATAGGATCAGTGTGTCTGATCCTGTTCACAGGCTCCACCAGTCACAGATGTCACAGCTCCTCCTCTCCTCCTCCCTGCACACTAACCTCTTCCCTGGTCACAGAGCATGCCCACAACACTCTCCTATAGAAGTCCATGGGTCTGCTCCTGTTCACAGATAACAACAGTCACAATAGGAGATGTCACAGCTACCCCTCTCCCCTTCTCTACACACTGACCTCTTCCCAGGTCACAGAGCATGCCCACAACACTAACCTATAGAAGACAATGGGTCTGCTCCTGTTCACAGGCTCCTATGTCCATGAAGCTGCAGTAAAGCATCTCTCTAAATGCTGTTAAAAGCAGCTCAGGCAAGATGGCCGCCCCCATAATCATATACAGGAAACAAAAATGAATGAATCTACAATTAGAAAATAAACACGGCGCAGAAGAAAATAATATGCATCAATATATAATTTTCATGAATAAATGTTTATAGATAGATCGAGATATTGGTGATGGAGTCCCTTTAAGAAATTGGAAAAAGTAGCCAGAAAAGAAAAACCAAATGCAAAAATAAATGTGGCAATCTAATGCTTATACGGACCCCGCGTGGTCGAAGTCATGATACCAACAATGTCAGATGTGACTCCAGTCACACAGATGTAGCTCTGAGCTCTGTGATATAGGGGTTAAAAAGATAGAGGGAGGGGAGCTGAGTTTGTGAATTTAGGGTTATAGATAGAGGAGAAAGCTGCGCCTGTGATATATGGGTTAAATGATAAGGAGAGGAGCTGAGTCTGTATATATAGGTTTTTAGATAAGGGGAAGGAGCTGAGCTCTGTGATATATAGGGTTTTATGATAGAGGAGCTGAGCTTGTGAAATTGGGTTAATTTGAAAGGGGAGGGGAAGCGAGCTTGTGATATATAGGGGTTTTATGATAAGGGGGAGAAGCTGAGCTCTTGAAAAGGGTTAATAAGAGGGTAGAAGCTGAGCTCGTGATATATATAAGGTTAAATTTTAAAAGGGGGGAGGAGCGGTTCTGTATATATGGGTTATATGATAGAGGGAAGAAGCGAGCTCTGTGATAATAGGGTTAAATTGATTTGGGAAGGGGGCTGGTTCTGTGATATATAGGGTTAATATGAGGAAAGGGGAAGCTGAGCTCTTGATATATAGGGTTATATGATGAGGGAGAGAAGCTGAGCTCTGTGATATATAGGGTTATATGATGAGGAGAGAAGCTGAGCTTGGATATATTGGGGTAATTTTAAAATTTTGGAGGGGGAGGAGCTGAGTTTTTGGATTTTAAAGGGTTTTTATGAAAAAGGGGAAAAGCTGAGCTCTGTGATTTATAAAGGGTTTTAAAAGAAAAAGGGGGAGGGGGCGATTCTTTGGGGTATAAAAAGGGTTATATGAAAAGGGAAAGGGGAAAACTGAGTTCCCGTGATATAAAGGGTTATAAAGATAAAAGGAGAGGAGCTGAGGTTTTGTGATAAAAATTTGGGGTTTTATGTTTAAGGGGGGGGAACTTCCTCCTTTTAAATTTTAAATTTAAAAAAAGGGACTTTTTCTCTTTGATTTTTAAGGGGTTTTTATTAGGGAAGGGGCTTAAACTCTTAATAGGGGGTTTTAAAAAGATACCCGAGCTCTTTTATAAGGGAAAAATAAAAAGGAGAAAGCTTTAAGCTCGTGTTAAAAAGGGTTTATAAAGGGAAGGACCACTTTTTATTTAATTTAAAAATATAAAAAGAAGGAAAACCTCTTTTAATATTAAAAAGGGGTTAAAATTGGAAGGGTTTTGGGAAAATTTAAGTTCTGAGATAAAATTTGGGGTTTTTTAGAATTAAGGAAGAAAAGGCTGAACTTTGGGGTTTATTAAAGGGGGATAAAAGGGAAAAAGGAGAAAGCTCTGTGTAAAAGGGTTAAAATGATAGGGGGGAAGAAGGGGAGCTCTTTGGGAAATATAAGGGTTTTGAATAGAGGGAGGGAAGCGGGGCTCTGTGATAAAAATAGGGGTTAAAATGATAAGGAGAAAAGCTTTGGGGAAACCTATAGGGTTTTATGATAAGGAGAAGAGCCCGTGAAAATATAGGGTTTTAAATTTAGGGGGGAAGAGGAGTGAGCTCTGTGAAAATTTTTGGGTAAAAATGATAGAGGAGAGGGAGCTGGGGGTTTTTTTGGTATATAGAGGATATAGGGTAGAGGAATTAAAAGTGACCCCTGTGATAAAATAGGGTTATATGATTAAAAGGGGGAAAGCTTTAAGGGTCTGTGATATAAGGGTTATATGATAGAGGAGGGGGAGCTGAGCCTGTTTATTATATAGAGTTTTTTAGGGTAGAGGAAAAAGGAGGGGGGCTTTTTTGATATATAGGGGGATTGAAAGAGGAGAGGAGCTGAGTTCTGTGATATATAGGGGTTGTTGTTAGAGAAAAAGCCCCACAGTGATTTTTTGGAGGCTCAAGCCAAACAGCAGGAGGCTTCCCTGGGGGCACAGCGGCCCCCATCCCCCCGGGAAAATGCTGGCCTGCTCCATGGTAGGTGACCCCTTTTTTTCCCCCCCTATCTTTTGTCTTTGGGGCGGGGGCCCCTCTATAATTCTGCATCCCAGCCCCTTTTCCCAAAAACCTTTATAGGGGAAGGGGAAAAGGCCCGCAGTAAAGGGTCCCCAGAGCAGAACATGTGGTCTCCAGGTTTCAGGTATGCAGGACACTGTCTTATTTTTGGGGAAACAGGCTATGAGAACCAGCTTTGATCTCTGCTGTTACTGGCAGGTGTCAACTGTTCTAAGAATCAGCACTCCTGTGTGGTGAAAAATAGAGGAGCTGTCTGGGGTGGTTTTAGTTGGGGCTGTCCGTGTGGTGTAGTATAGAGGAGCTGTTGTGTGGGTAGTTAGAGGAGTGTTGTGTGGGTAGTTAGAGGAGCTGTTGTGTGGTGTGTATAGAGGAGTGTCCTGGTGGTGTGTATAGAGGACTGTCTGGTGGGGATTAGAGGGCGTTTTGTGGGGAGTATAGAGGAGCTGTCCTGTGTGGTGCAGGGTTGGGAGGTCCTTTTGGTGAGTATAGAGGACTGTCCTGTGTGGTGAGTTGAGGGCTGCTGTGTGGTGAGTATAGGGAGCTGTCCCGTGTGGTTTTCTTTGAGGAGCTGTCCCGTGTGGTGGTTGAGGAGTGTCCTGTGTGGGGGGAGTATAGAGGAGCTGTCCTGTGTGGTGAGTTTAGAGGAGCGTCTTGTGGTGAGATAGAGGAGCTGTCCTGTGTGGTGCTATAGAGGAGCTGTCCTGTTGGGGGGTGTTGAGGAGGCCGTTTGGGGGTTTAAAATTCCCGTGTGGTGGTATAGGGAGCTGTCCTGTGTGGTGAGTTTAGAGGAGCTGTTTTGTGTGGTGAGTTGAGGAGCTGTCCCGTGTGGTTGAGTTTTTGAGGTGTGTCCTGTGTGGTGAGTATAGGGAGCTGTCCTGTGGGGTGAGTATAGAGGGCGTTTCCCGTTGGTGAGTATAGAGGAGCTGTTTTTTGGGGGCGTTGGGGCCCGGGTGGGGGGGGGGGGGGGGGATGTCCTTTTGGGTTGTATAGTTAGTTTTCTGTGTGGTGGTATAGAGGACTGTCCTTGTGGTTGATTTGGGGGGTTTTTCGTGTGGTGGGGATAGGGAGCTGTCCGTTGGTTTATAGAGGGGCTGTCCTGTTGGTGTGGTATAGAGGAGCTGTTTGGTGGTGCGGGTTTGAGGAGTGTCCTGTGGGGGTATAGAGGATGTCCTTGTGGTGTGTTTAGAGGGGCTGTCCTGTGTGGTGCGTATAGAGGAGCTGTCTGGTTTGGTGTAGTATAGAGAGCTGTCCTGTTTGGTGAGTTAGAGAGTGTTGTTTTTTGTATATAGAGGGAGCTGTCCTGTGTGGTGTAGTATAGGAGTGTCCTGGTGGTGTAGTTAGTGGGGTGTCCTGGTGGTGTAGTATAGAGGAGCTTCCTGGTGGGTAGTTTAAGGAGCTGTCCTGTGGGGGAGTATGAGGAGCTGTCCCCGTGTGGTGTGTATGGGAGCGTCCCGTGTGGTGAGTATAGAGGGGGGTCCTGTGTGGGGTTTATGAGGAGCTGTTGTTGGTGTAGTATAGAGGGGTTCCTGGTGGTGGTATAGAGGCTGTCCCGTGGGTGCGTTAGGGTGTCCTGTTGGTGCGGGTTGAGGAGCTTCCCGTTGGTTAAAAAAAAGGGAACTGTTGTTTTTAAAAATTTTGGGGGGAAAAAACCCCCCCTTTTTCCCGTGTTGTCAGATTTGCTGTCCTTTTTTTGGTCGGTTATTTTAAAGGATTTTTCCGGGTGGGGGTATAGAGGGGTGTCTTGTTTGGTGAGTATAGAAGAGCTGGGGGGTTTTGGTTTGTTTTTTTGGTGGTAGTATAGAGGGTGTTCGGTGTGGTGTATTAGGGAGGGGTGTCCCGGTGGTGTGTTTGAGGAGCTGTCCTGTTGGTGTGAAGAGGAGCTGTCTGGTGGGGGTTTTAAAAGGAGTGTCCTGTGTGGTGCAGATGAGGGTGTCCTGGGGGGTGGGGGAGTATAAGGGCTGTCCCGTGTGGTGGGTATTTTTGAAACTGTCCCGTGTGGTGTGTTTTTGAGGAATTTTTCTGTGTGGTGAGTATAGAAAAGCTGTCCTGGGGTGGTGTAGTATGGGAGCTGTCCTGTTGGTGTAGTATGAGGAGTGTCCCGTGTGGTGAGTATGAGGAGCTGTCCTGTTGGGGATTTTTGAGGAGTGCTGTTGGTGTTTATAGAGGGTGTTCTGCTGGTGAGTATAGAGGATGTTCTGGTGGTGCCCGTATAGAGGAGTGTTTTTATGGTTAATATAGAGGAAAAATGTAATATATTTAATAATAAATGTTTAGCGTTTTTGGGAACCAACCCACCTTCTTCTAGTTTCGGTGCAGCACCTTTATGTACTTTTTTGGCTACGGTATAGTATAGAGGATTTGTCCGGAGTGGTATAGTATATGGGAGCTGTCTTGTGTGGTGTAGTATAGAAGAGCTGAGGTGTAGTAGAGATGAAATTTTTGTGGGTGGAGTATGAGGAGTTTTTGGGGGGGCGTGTGGTGCAGTATAGAGGAGCTGTTCTGTGTGGTGCGTTAGGGAGCTGTTGTGTGGTGTGTATAGAGGAGTGTCCTGTGTGGTGTATATAGAGGAGTGTTTTGGGGTGTAGATAGAGGAGTGTTTTTGTGGTGTAGTATAGAGTAGCTGTTCTGTGTGGTGTGGTATAGAGGAGTGTCCTGGTGGTGTAGTTATAGAGGAATGTGGTATAGAGAGAGGAATTTTTCCCGTGTGGTGCAGTTTAGGGGCGTTCTGTGGGTGCGGTATAAGGACTTTTGTGTGGTGTGGTTTGAGGGCTGTCCTGTGTGGGTTGTGTATGAGGGGAATGTGGTATGTAGAGAGGAATTTCCTGTGTGGTGTAGGTTGGCATCCTTGCAAAATTTACTTTTTTGGTTTTATATTTTTATGAGGTTTTTTCTGAGTGGGTTTGTTATGGGGCTGTTTTTTGGTGTTTTGTATAGAGGATCTGTCCCGTGTGGGAGTTAGGGATTGCCTGCTGGTGCAGTTAGAGGATTTGTCTGGTGGTATAGTTAGGGGCTTCTTGTATGGTGCAGTATAGAGGAGCTGTCTTGTGTGGTGAAGTATAGAGGAGCTGTGGTGTAGTAGAGAGGAATTTTCCTGTGTGGTGTAGTGTAGGCATCCTTGCATTTCACTTTTTTGGCTACGGTAGAGGCTAGAGGATTTGTCCTGAGTGTATATATATTGGGTGCTTGGGGGGGCTTGGGGGTTTGGGTTTTTTTAGTATATTTTTTAAGGGAGCTGTCTTTTTGGTGCAGTATAAGGGGGTGTCCTTTTTCAAAAAGGGGTTTTTCAGGGGTTTAAGGATTTGTATGGGTTGGGGGGGTTTTTTTTGTATAAGGGGTTTTTTTTGTTAAAGGGTTGCTGTATAAAAGGATTTTTCCCGTGTGGTGCAGTTTAAGGGGTTTGTTGAGTGGGTTTGTATATGGGGTGTCTTTTTGGGGTTGTTAGAGGGTGTTCTGTTGGTGAGTATGAGGGAGCTGTCCTGCATGGTGCAGTATAGAGGATTTTTGGTGGTATGTAATGGGACGTTTTATGGTGTAGTATAGAGGAGTTGTCTTGTATGGTGTAGTATAGAGGAGCTGTGCTGTAGTAGAGAGGAATTTTCCTGTGTGGTGTAGTGTAGGCATCCTTGCAATTCACTTAAGGGTTAAAAAAGAAATATAAAAGGATTTTCAGGTGAACCCCCGAATGGGGTGGGCTGCCCTTTGGAAAGGGTTTTTTTCCTTTTGGGAAATGGGAGTCTCCGGGGGGGGTGGGCCAGTTGAGGAGTTGTCCGGGTTTTATTTTAGGGGCCCCTCCTGTGTGTTTGATTGAGTAAGAATTCCTG